>NGKH01000035.1:232155-350917 GCA_002162575.1 Sclerotinia glacialis | reverse complement strand
GTGATATGTGATATGTGGTGAAGTCGTTTCTTTTCGAAATGGAAAGATATGTGGGATTGTCAGTATGTGATATGTGATATGTGGTGAAGTCGTTTCTTTTCGAAATGGAAAGATATGTGGGATTGTTTTCATATCGTATTTTTTATGAGGCGCGTATCGTTCTTTTGTTATCTTCGTGTCCCGTTCCAGATGCGGATGGATATTATCTGTAATGTGTAAATAAATGTGTAGCAAATGGTTGGCGGTATATGTCTTGTTGATATCGGCTTTTGATCAGGAAGTCTTGAGAAAGCGTTTGAGGAACATATGCGCGGTGGTAAAGTGCTTCTGGAGATACGGATTATAAGTCTTGGGACCTAAGGTGAGAGACGACTGTCGGATGAGGAGTTGGCCGTTGTTGATTAGAGTGGGATGTTTTCGCAAGACGAGGGATTAGCTGTGCGATGTGATTTTACTGAGATACCTACTAGGTAGTGTAATTCTCCTCCAATCTGTACTGTGTATTCATCCTGCTTCTTTTCCGAAGCCCTTTTTTGATAAAAGAGACGTTTTTTCCCTCTTATGTTTTCTTAAGTTCGGTTCTTGGTAATAAAAGGGCCTTCATCTTCTTTGCACATCTTCTTTGCACAATCAGAATCACGAAAATGCTTCCAGAGCCTTTCAAGGCAACAAGCTCGTACTGATAGAATCGCCCTTGAATACCTCCATGTCTGTGTGTTAATGGCTTCCTTACATAAGCCAGGCACCAAACGGGAATTGAGAGGTGGAAATTGTTATTCAAGGTGGTCAATAGTTCAAACTAGCAGACTGGATGTAGCAGCCTTAATTAGTGTAATCCATCTCAACATCTCAAAGCAGATTACATATTCCAACTCAGTGTGAATATTACAAATAGATTCCAAGGAAATCAATCGGTTCAAAATCCCCATCGTCTGATGCGATTCAGGCTATCGAAACCCTCAATTCTCCCCAAGCAAGAATAAGTCTTGCAGTAAGCAACTAACCACAGTATCAAGCATGCGCACCTCTCGACTCAACTTCTCCTTTTACCGCACATTGATAAATACCTCAACAAGTATAACACTTACAAAAATATCTACCCAAACAAACTCATTCATTCCCACCGATCCTGCATTTTCGCTTACACGGCAGAAATTCCTCCATGTTTATTCACTCCTCGCTTCCAATATATATCTGCATAACCACACCACTTGCAACCAATATGACTGGTTTGGCGGAGTTGGTAATAAGGTGGCCTCTGGTCAAAGTCATTGATTTACTGCTTGGAGTCGTTAAACAGGATATTGACCACAACCTCATGCGCATGGGAACCTTGGGTGATAGCTTCGGCTATCATTTTGCTGTTCTTTGGTTTATTCGTTCTTGTTGTTTTTGTTTTTGTTGTTGGTTGGTATGTATGAATAAATGAGTTGAGGTTTTGGCGAGGATCGATTGATTGGTGGTTGTGATATTTGTTTTGTTGTTGTGTTCCGCTTCTTGTTGTCGTTGTTAGTCGCTTAGAGCATTCTTCTCTGATATTCGGTGATTTTGACAAATGCGATCTTCTATTCGAATTACTGTATATGTGATTCAGGAATGGAAGAGGCCTATACGGGGTTACGTAATATTAATGCAGAACGGCTTAATGATTGGTTTCTTTTTCACCATTTCAACTTTGTTTTCTTGTTCCTGCAAGAAACATCCTCATCTCGCATCCTCTCGTCTCTGTTTCTTTGATTTTCTTTTCCTTCACCATCACTTCTAAATCAATCATCGTATGTATGTGTCGAAAAGTTTCTTTCCATGACTTACATGTATATACTTGTAATGAGTCTTTGTCTAAAGCCATTGAATCGATGGCTTGGTCGGATCAATAGCTGTTGGAAACTGTACATCCCAAACACCAGATGGCTCTTCTGAGAAGAGTCTTCTCAGAAGCTATGGGACGATCAACCCTCTGTTCTAGTTCGGACAGAAATGAGAAGTGCCGCACTATTCTATATACATGCCATCAAAGATTATCTAATCTATATCTTTTCTAGTAGTTAATAATTTGGGTCATCATAGTCAAGTCATATATATGTATGTGTGTGGCTATACTTTACGCCCTCAACCATGGATAAGAGTCTTTCAATCAATAAGAGATGCAAAGAGACTGAGCACCGAATTATTCATAAGATAGGGATTAAGGCGTGGTATGAGCCAATTCCAAATTTGGAAATCGATAACTTATTTGTGCATTTTTAAATGTTTCGAATAAAACGAACATGAGCCACAGGAGCAACATTATTAATTCATCGAGAACCTTCACATTAAATCGAAAGATTTAATTCGAAATATATATAAAGTATAAGATATTTAATTTTACATTGAAAGAATTATAGAAGTGATAATAATAATAATAGTAATAACAAAAATCAAGTTGTATTTTGTTGAAAAGTATTTTGAAGATAAAACCTTTCGAAAATTTATATGATTTGACACCATGTCTAGATAGTTCTGAGAATTTGATAGAAAAAACGTTTGGATGGAAAAACTTCTATAATTAAATATCCTAAAAATTCCATTGGTTATAGTAAAAATTTACTACAATCAATGGTAGATAAGATTTTTTGCCCCCGTAGGGATTCTCCTCACCTCAAGCTATTTCAATTCGCGGAAATCTTAATTATCGAGCTATATTACTTTGCAGATATGTTAAAGTCTCCAGAGTTCTCTTCATGTTCCACAGCATATTCCAAGAACTAATACATGTTTCGTTATTTTCCTAGTGCGTCGATATCCTTTGCGTTCGACATTGTCAATCTACAGTCAACATTAACCAAGCATTTGCAATCACTTAATTCCAGCACAAAATGCCCGATGTCCCATTACACGAAGCACTTGGTGCGGGATTGCGTTGGCTAGCAGGGGGTAAAGGGAAAGCTCTTAATTTGAAAAAAGCTTACCAGGGGCGAGATTCAGTTGAGAGTAGGTACGTATTGATTTCTTTGATATTTTCTCGACTCAGTGCGAATAATCAAACATTGATAGGCCTTTCCAATTATCTTACTTGTAATCCATCTATAAAAAATTTGCTAAAAGTTCACTTAGTATGAAATTACACCAGATGGCTCAAGCACTGGGACTTGAGAGTATCAGTGAAAATGAATACTTCGATAACCATACCTACGAATCTGGAAGACATGGCGAGAAGACCAAACATGATCCGTCTTCAGAGACATCTCTTCCGGTGGGTCCCTCTAGGAGTGGTTCAAAAATAGATTATAGTAAGACGGATGGATATCAAAGGTCGATATGGCAGAAGGGCAGGGGTTATTCGTCATACTCTGACAAACTACCTGCTCATGATTCTCCCTGGGTGACTATCGGATATGCAGAGCTTGATTCTAAGTATCCAAGTACCAAGTTGGGACTGAGCGGAAAACCTTGGGGTCAAGAGAGTCCTCCTTCACATTGTACTCCTGAAAACTACATACTACCATATAGGACATCCGGGAATCTCCAGGTCGGAAGTCCAAGAGGTTCTGATCGATTTCCTGCCGAGCTACCGACGCCGGCCAATAACCACCCTAAAGATATTGATGAAGCTCGTGTAATTGGAAGTGGATACAAGAGTAACGACCATCAGCACCATAAGCACCAAGGATATTTACAATCTAGCCTACCATCATCGCCTCCAGCAATTTTTGATCCAGTGCGAGATGCCGCAGCACGGAATCGTGCTGATTCTGCTATTCATCCAACTTCCAAATCAGACACCTCATCCCACGCTAATCTCGCAAGAAAACCCGTGCCACCTTCCTCTTACCCACCAGCGCCAATAGGAAAGGGAGCTGAAAACTCAAAGTCTCATGAGAAAGCAGAACGAGCAAGAATCAAGCGTCAAAACGAAGAAGAAATCCTTCAAGAACGAAGAGAGAGGATGCTTAAGGGCAGTCCGCAAGAAAATCGAAAATCGCTTGATATCTACATCGACGAAGCAGCGAAAAACAGACGTCAAAATGAAGAGGAGGTTCTTCGAGAACGAAGAGAGAGAAAGCTTAAGGAGAGCCTGAAGCCAAATCAACAAGCGAGTACACAATTATCTCCTCCATTACCACCAAAAATACCCCTAAGTCTTAACGCACGCCCAGACCCATTAACCAGGCCCCTCAACTCACAAGCCAGTAATCCCATCTCGCATCCCCCCTTCCCACCAACCTCGAATCTCATCCCCCACAACCCCTTCCGCAACCCCATAAACTCACCTCAACATCCCCAAACCCACGCGTTCCATTCCTCGAGCTCCAACCCCTTAAAAAACAGCCCCGAATCCCCACCTTACCCCGTTACCCCCGCCAACTACCATCTAAACGAATACAACAACCAAAACGATATTCAAAGACGAACTATCCACCATGCTATCACATACGAGATGCTTCACGGGGATCGAAGAATGGCGAATTCTCCCCCCCCTACATTTCGGATCGAGTGCCCCGGTGCGAGGGAACTGGATGGTACGAGTCTTTATGTGGAGATTGGCCGTGATTCGACGAGAGAACCGAAGCCTGAAATTAACCTTGGAGGAAAGAAAATAGGAGAGCGGACGGATGTCGATGTACCAGCACCAGGTGCACGGCGTCGATATGCATTTGCGGATAAAACGAACCTGCAACTGGGTACCGGTATCATGGTACCTAGACTGGTGCGAGAAAAAGAAGAGGAACGCGCAGGTGCGGGTACGTTTGGTGCTGGGCGGATAGATTCCCATGGGGAAAATAGACGCGGGGAGGGGACTGGGGATGTCGATCGAAGAATCGGGCGGGAGAAAAAGCTTCCGGAAACTCGTGTTCAGAGGCCTACGCCGGGTTCGAGTTTAAGGGTACAAAGGTATGTGAAGGTGCATACCGATAGGACTAGGACGGGGGTGATTGAGGAAACCGAGCAGTTGGCGGTACCGGTATTGGGCATTGGAACTGAGCAAGCGAAGGGAAGGAGAAGACATAGACATGGTCATGGTCATGGTCATGATCATCATAAGAAAGATGTAGAAGTCGACACGGGAAGATCTAAAGAAAGATAACGAGGGGAATTTGGCCTGTAAGAATGGAATATATAGACAGAAGGGGTAGGTAGAAATGTATGGGAATGAATGTGTTTCTACGAATCGAGTTAAGAGGTGTAGGTTGCTTGCGTATTCTTATATATATATAAAAAAATTGCATTCAAAGAATCGGATTTGGGGATTTGGATTTGGGGATTAAGATTTGGGGGTATATAATCATGAAGGGGTGAGGTAATAAACGGGCATATAAATACAACCTATAGAATAACATTCTGGCAAGGTAGGATATATATATATATATATATAGATAGTAATATATTAAATTGACGATTCATAGTCTATATATCCAATCTCTGTTATTTGTACAAGGATAAAAAATCTGTAACTTAAAGCTCTAAGGACTTTTGGTGAGGAGGAGGAAAGGAGGAAAGGGGTAGTTTTAGGGTTCTCGCTTACTTTTGATTTTGATTTTGATTTTAAGATAGGGAGTTGGAAAGGGATGGTTGGGATAAGAGGGGGAGGTGAGATAGAGATCAAGCGAATAGAGAAGAAAGCAAGCAAGCGATTGACAGAGGTAGTTTTCAAGAAGATATATTGTATAAAAAGATTATCTATCACAGTCTAAATATTTTTCCCAGCACTATCATTACAATCATCCAGATATCCGTTATTCGACTCCGTGCCATTAAATCACAACCCATCCAAGTCTATCCATGCCAACCAATTCATATGTTCATCAAGTCAAAGTTACAACTCAAATTTATTGAGGAGCAACGATAACACCTCTGTATCTCATTTTGCCATCCTCAAGTTTCTTCATGGCCTCTTGGATACCTTCCTCGCTCATGGGGAATTGCTCAATGATTGGCTTGATCTCGTGGTGTGCAGCGAATGCCAACATATCTCTGTGGACTTGTCTTGCTGCGACCAAAGAACCTTGGATCTTGAACTCGTTCAAGATGATTGGCATGTATGGGATGCTCATATCTTCGAATGAGACGGTCAATGGGTAGATGGTAGCTTGAGGAGCCATGATCTCCATATATTGATGCCAGTTTGGTTGGAAAGAGGTGGTGACGATCAAGTGATCAATTGGAGCAGAGACCTTGAGTTCGGAGACACCCTTTGTAGCGACGAATTCGGTGGCACCGAGGGAAAGAGCCTCCTCTTTCTTAGCGTCAGTGGAAGAGAAAACTACAACCTCGCAACCCATCTTAGCGGCGAATTGAATGGCCAAGTGACCGAGTCCTCCAATACCGATGATACCGACACGTTCGCTTGGCTTGACACCGCCGTTGAAGGAGCGGAGAGCATTGTAGACGGTGGCACCTCCACACATGAGAGGAGCGGCATATTCGCGGGCAAGGTTGTCAGGAATCTTGAAGAGGTATCCGGCATCCCAGACTGCGTGGGTTCCCATGGATGCTTGGTCCAAGTTACCTGAACCATACATGACACGATCGGCGCAGAGAGTCTCGTGACCGGTGAGACATTGCTTGCAGTCATTGCAAGAGTTGTGTTGGTAACCCCATCCGACGGAATCACCCTTCTTGATGTTCTTGACAGCAGATCCAACTTCCTGTGAATTTGTTAGTTATTGGTTTTACGACGATGGTGTTTTCCAGTCAAGTCTAGAAGGGGAATGAAGATTGATTGGTGTCTATTGCATTATGCGACAGTTCCGCTCAAATTCTCCAATCCCGCTCGGCGAGTGGAAAGGGCGGAAGATAAGGAGTGAAAGTACCCACCTCTGCAACACCAGCACCCTCGTGGCCTAGAGCCATATCGGCATGTCTGTAATGCTCATCGGTACCGCAAAGACCCTATTATTTAAAGTTAGTGACATGTTCGGAGAATATTTGATGCGGCTAGATATCCCAATGCTTTGGTTGTGCATATGCGAGCAACTTTGGGAATGGGAAGATTTCTTACCGAGTGAGTGATCTTGACCAAGACCTCATTGGCGCCAACTTCTCTGGTGGTGGTAGCCTTAACGATCTTTCCCTCCTTGGAACCCTTGAAGACAGTGAATTCAACCATTTTAATAGATTTGGTATTGGATGTAAAAGATCTGAAAGGTAGTATTGAGTAGTTGGTAGTTGGTAGCGGGTAGTGAGTAGGGAAGATGTGAAGAGTTGATTGATGATTGTATTGATGATGTTGATGATGTTGATGATGTTGATGATAGGAAAGAAGAATATAAAAAAAACGAGAACAAACCTGATGTATATATACACCGATCCTCCAGTTGACATCAAGCCCGAACCCAGTGAATATTTGCTAGCATGATGCAAATATTCTCACCTCCTCTCCAAACTCCGAAATCAATGACATGTTTTCGTACCCTTTTGATCCACTCCATAGGGCAAAAGTCAATCTAGAATAAATTCGTAAGTAGTCTCCGAAACGATACGTCTTTCCCAATACGGAGATAATCCATTGCCATTTAATCTTCCATTTTTATTCTATGCTGTCCAAAAGTCGTCACTCCTGACTAGAATTCCACTGATAATCGGATCGAGCGAAAAAAAAAAAGAATTCGGAACTCAAAACGGCATCACGTCGGAAGGAAAGATGGAGGTACCCTGGTCCCTACTCCTTACTCCCTAGTTATCCTTATCTCAGAAAAGAAAAGTCTAACTCCGATGAACCAAAACAGGTTATCGGATATTCCAATCATCAAATCTAATCTAATGAGTATGCGATTTTCAATTATGTAAGGCATGAAAAAGTGTACGGAGTAGAGTAGGAGATTCGGACTTGACATTCATCCATTTCTATCATTTGGGAGCCACTTTCGGCAATAAATACTCAGGTCTGTCTGACTCTGTCATGCATAATGGACATATCTACTGACTTTTGTCTGTTTTGATCAATTGTTATTACGGAGGCTAATGCAACAAATGCTTGTTGTTAACTGATGATAGGTTGATGGCCGAAAATACTCTCTCCGAAGCCCAAATTGTCTCCGGAGCTTCAGGAGTTCCAGAACGAGAAAATTTCAATGGCAAGGAAGGTTGTTGTTGTTCATGTTCATTGCATTTCTCTCCATTTTATTCTCAACTTGCCGGTTACTTATTGCCATCTTACCTCGGCTGCTATATTATTCTTCCATTTGGATATTTTGATTTCCATTGAGTATCGGTACCGTTATCAATGCTGTTTTCATGTTCCGCTTATTAGACTCAAGACCCGTTTGCCTACCTCTCCTCCAACATATGCGCTACTTTCACCTTCATTCTCATCATCTACCTCGACAGCCGCTTCATAGGCTTTTATAACCATTTCTTCATCAACCCTCAATCCTTCTTCCACCAACAATTGAATGACCCCCTTTATTCTTGCAATTTCCCTCCTCGTCTCGGGAGTAATTTCATCGTTTTGACTTGAATAGGCCGCGCTGCTAACACTTTCCTCGATCCTTGTAATGGAAGTTTCCCCATCCTTCACTTCGATATTTTTGCATATCCAGATATACCCGTTGACCCCCAAAATGACATCTACCTTCCCACCATTGCGTACTGTATCGATAGTCCAGACTTGTCTTCTGGCCCGAACCACGCCTCCACCACCACCAGTTCCACTGATCGCCATGAAAACACCATTCCTTAATTTTCCATATTTCAAACTTCTCGTGTGCAAACTAGCACTACCATCTTGATATAATTGTTGGACTTCGGCAACCAGTAAATCTCCTTCGGAAAAGAATGTTCGTATTTGAAGTTCATCAGTTTCCGTTCTCTTTCTTTGAATTCCTCCCGGAAGGTTGATTGCAGACAGTGGTAAATTTGCAAGAACAGGAGCTCCAATATCAACACGCCACCTCTTACTTTGTACTTCTATAATTCGCCCGACAACGAGATCACCAATCTCTGGCATATAGCGGGCGCGTAATGGTCGTACTGAAAGAAGTTTGTTCGTTTTCTGAACTGTACCTGCGACAGTTCCTATAATTTCAGTGCTGCCAGGAGCTACATATGTGCCATGACCTCTAGAAGTATTGTTAGCTATAAACTGTTCCTGAGAACTTTGCAGAGAAAAAGAAAAGAATTATACCTCATCCATTGAGGATCATCCGTGATTATTTCACCAGGTGTAACGATATCTTGATGCTTTGCCCGTTTGGACGGTCGCATATCAAGATCCCCTTCTAAATCAACACCTCCATCATCAGATTGATCCGACGCATCTTCTGTACGATAAGGAACGGCGGCAGAAGTCGGTGCAATAATCGTAATTGCCATGATGTAAATAGACAAGTACAATTTTTCTGACACGAGGCTGTGAATATTGATACCGGGCCAGTAAGTAACCTCCAAACAGATCCAAGCTTCACAATAATCTACTCGGTAAACATTTTTATTAGCGCGAGGCCTCACAAAGCCAAGGCTGAAAGTCTTGTTTTGAGAAGACTTGGCGCACGGTCACTTTATGAATCTCCAATCAGAAGTGATAATTTTCTATGGATCCGAGACGGAAACCACTTCTTTTGAATGGAGGATTGACAATTACATCATCAACCAGCATATCTCAAAACATCCAATACCTGATGCAATATGATTGATCACAATGGAGAGGTTGTTACATGTTGGTAAGTATCAACCACATTCTTTTCCTTTCACTTATTATCATATACAATTCAAAACCACTCAAAAAGTCAAGTCATTTAAAGTTTTTAAAATCTTCACTCTACAATTCTTTCATTCGTTCATTGTCTTTTCCGAAACTCCCGTGAAGAAGATCACAAAAACATAGGTATCTACCTATCTATCTATGGCGAGCTCATAAACTATTCCTATCTATCAAACATGCCGGAGTTCAATGCATTCAAAGACGAAGAGATCAAAGAGGCCGAACATCGTAACCATTTAGATCATCTAGGACATCATGATGGAGGATCCAACACACAATTGGAGAATGAAGAAATGCAGAATGCACAAGATGTGCTGAACAAGAACACGCCACTTCAGCCGACAGAATCATCAACACACAACATTCAAGCACCAAGTGAGAATTCATCACCTTCACAAATATTCGGGATAAGAGAACCATTACCTCCTTTACACACACCACATCGAAAAAGAAAAACGATATTATGGGCTGGACTTATACTCGTGACGCTTGACCTTGCCTGTCTTCCAATTACATATTATTATGCATTGAGTTTTGGTACAGGACTGAAGTTACAAGATAGTAAGCCCTCGTTCGTTCTTTTAACTCATCTTTTCACCAGTCCTAATCATTTACACTTAGTTTTCGCCATCATAACAAGTGTATATGGAATGATTAGTTTCTCCCATTACGCTTTTCGATCGCTGAAACTCTTTCGCGCAAAGACGGCGCCAAGATGGAGACCAGTAGGATGGACTAAATGGGGAATGGTAAGCTCCTAGAATCAATCAATGGTTTGAATTTGTCGCTAATAATTTTTTTAGCTTGAATTCCTCCATATCAACTTCATGATTGCCATTACCTTCGTGGAAATCGAACTAATAATAGGAACCATTCCGTCCCACCCATGGGTGCGCTTATGCGCTATGCCTTCCCCTACAATATGCTACTGGTTCGGGCTCATGTTCATATACTCTGCCATTCAAACAATGCGAAAAAAGCCACTACCGTTCAACATGTCGTCGACAGAGAAGGGAACAACTTGGCGACCTGCAATATTAGCCATCATCGAAGATGCAGGCGGAGTAGAAGGCCAAGGAGGAGTCGTATATCGAAGCAACGTAATGAGGAGATACGAAGTCAGTCCGATATTCCGACGGATGATGATGGTCCTAACCTGGTTTTGGGGCATTGGTCTCGTATGTATTGCCATCATTTCAACAGTCATCATAATGACGTTGCCCGAAAATATCGGTTTCGGAGTCGGGTGGGGATTGCCATATATCTTCGGCTTCGTTTGGGTTTGCCTAACAATGATATTTGTGAAGAGGCAATTGCGGAAGGAAAAGGGTCATTGGGAGACGAAAGCTTCTATTGAAGGGCAGGCGGTTGCGGAATATGCTTGAGCGAGCGAGAAACATTTGTATAGTTATTATAGATACCATCATGCATTCATACAACATATTTTTTTTAGGCATCTTTCATCCTCTCATCCATCCTTCACCCGTCTTATAGTATCGTGTCATTCCGAGTGAGCGGAATGTCCAAAACTCCCAAACGCCAACCTTTATTCAAGAGATTCTCGTCCCATAGCCCCAGACAACCTAATTCTTCAATCTCCAAAGTCCCATGCCAACAAGCGTCAATGCAATACCAGTAATACCAGTCTGCCGACTCTTAATGCCAAACATGGATTTGCTTTTGAGGATTTTCGATTCTTGAGCTTTTAGTTGGGAATGTCCGGAGAAGTAACTGTAGATACCTAGGCCGATGAATGCGGCGGATCCTGTTGGGGTGGTTTAGAACGTTGTCTGTGGGGTTTTGGGGGTAGGCTCGTAAGATTATGGGCGCAATGAGGCAAGAGATAGAGGAGATGAGAGGAATCGCAGAAACTGGAGAGAGGAAGGTGAAGGAAGGACGTGAGGGAATTAGGGGAGGAGCTTGAGGAGGAATTAGAGGGGTAGCAGAGGAAATCATACCGGTAAGTCGACATGGTAAACAATCATCCTTCCATTGCGCCTCATCTTTTTTCAGCACATCGGTGAGTCTTTCCTGTCGATCGAGGGATTGTATAGAAGTTGGTGCCATTTTGAATTCTGGGATTTGCTTGTCTCACTCGTAGAATTATTTATTTGAAGCTTGTTTAAGCTGGAAATTCCGCACTTGAGAAAGTATAAGCGGCCGCATGGTTATTCCGCTGCGGCCCGCCCCACGAGATGTATCACAAGCATGCATCCAGATCATTGTTCATAGTATAAGTTTTAAAACAAATGTCTTGATAATAAATATTTAACGGAAAAATGAATGGTGCTATTGAGGCATTGTATATCTATGATGAACATAAGTAAGCAATTCCCTCTGATTTATAGCTTTAATCCTTTCTGGCGCACCACCTCTCTCACTCTCCATCTTGCTGGCTCCCACACTCCCACACTCCCAAGCTCCCATACTAATCAACGCAGCCGTCCTCTCCTCCAAAACACCTATACCTCCCGGCCTCTCTCCTCCACACAACTCCTCCCGCTTTACCTCGCCCATCCGGTCCCACGACCTAGTCTGATTTACCTCCCCAACACATCTCCGCCCACTCTTCTTTTCAGCCTCATCCATTCAAACCTGCTATTCTGCCTCACTTCCTCCTCAGAAATCGAACCCCTCCTAGCTCTCGAGTTTTTACATCGAGTTATTGATGTCTTAGAAGAGTTTGTGGGTGCGCCATTATTGGCGCAAAAGATAGAAAGTAGCTATGATGTAGTGGCCCAGCTTTTAAACGAGATGTGTGATGCGGGTACAGTTAGCTCGACGGAACCTAATGCTTTAAGAGATATGGTGGAGGTGGAGGGATGGATTGGGAAGCTTCTGGGAGGTATTACTATTCCTGGGTTAGTATATACACTTCAAGGGATACGGTTGGGAATTTAGAAAGAGTACTAAGATCTCTGCAGAAAACCTGGCTTTGCAACTCCCTCCAGTTCGGGCATGTCTGGATTATCCTCCACAGGAACACTCGCAGCGAATACACCAGCACTCCCTTGGAGAAGAGCAAATGTACGGCATACTTCGAATGAATTATATGTGGATTTGGTTGAGTCGCTCACTGTTACTCTTGCGCCGTCTGGTCGTCCATTGGCTGCGTTTGCAAATGGAACTATTGCGTTTACATCAAAAATATCCGGAGTACCAGATCTACTTCTAAATTTGTCCACACCATCTGGTAGACAAAATGTGAGCAGTGTGATGGAATTACCAGTATTTCATCCATGTGTGAGGTTAGCGAGATGGAGGGAAAAGCCAGGGGAACTAAGCTTCGTACCGCCAGATGGACGGTTTGTTTTAGCTGGATATGAAGTCGATTTACTCCCTTCTACGGGTGGAAAATCTGGTACCACAAATGCATCCCATCTAAAATTACCTGTCAACATTGAAGTCAAAACTAGTCTTGGTCCTACCGGGTCTGATTTCGAGGTTCGGCTATTTATCGTCAAGGTTTCTGGTCAGGGTAATTCATCTTTATCATCAGGTTCGAATTCCAGAGGCAATAGCAATGCTGCAGCACATTTGAGCCGGGCTGCATCACAATTTAGCGGTGGTCTCAGTGGCAATATTGGTGGCAGTAGTGGTAATAGCACATCGCCCATTATCGAAGACTTAGTAGTTACGGTGCCATTACCAGCGGATGTGCGAAATTTATCGGAGATTAAAGCGAGTAGAGGCGACACAACATATAATCCAGGTGAAAAAAACCTAGAATGGCATATACCAGCCAGAGATGCGATGGCAGGTGGAGCAACCTTACGATGTACAGTCGTGGGACCATTATCAAGCGAAGAAGAATACGATGGGAATGGTTTTAGACTTGATGGAGAATATGATTATGACACAGAAACATATCAAAGCGCCCCAGAGAAAACGAAAGTGGAAACTACCTTAAACAATGAAAGCAAAGATGCAAGAAAGGTAGCGCAGAATAAAATCCTAATGCCTAGTTCAGCAGCAGTTAGCTTTTCAGTGAAGGGGTGGCTGGCTAGTGGAATTAAAGTGGAGAGTTTAACGGTTGATACGAGGAAGAGTAGAGGATTGGGAGAGGGCATTAAACCTTATAAAGGGGTTAAGTATTTGACGGTTAGCAGAGGTGGCATTGAGGTTAGGTGTTAAGTCATATTAAGCATTTTGGTCGCGGATAAGGCGGATTTAGGCGTCTTGGGCGAGGGCAGGTATGCATATTTCTAGAAATGAAGGCACGGAGAGAGATACCATTCCTGAGAATTGAATTTCAATTAAAGGGATTCATCAACCCTACCATTGAAGTGTCACTAAAGTGTCACTAAAGTAGAAACTTAGTAGTTCTACAATTTATCAATTTCGAATATCCAGGCAAAAACAAAAACAAAAAGAACAACAACAACAACATTTCCTACCCCTCAACCTTGAGCCTCTCAATATCTTCTTCTATTCCCCATTCTGATCTCCTCTTCACTCATCGGTACATATCCTTCCAAGATCGTCCGCTCCATATTTCCTATGCATCTCTTTTCCCGTTTTTCCGGTTCGCGTTTCTCTCCAGCCTCCGTCTCAACCTCCTTTGCACGTATTTCTTCCGCGTCCATGGGCACGTAGCCTTCGAGAATCGTTCGTTCCATATTACCTATGCATCTTTTTGGTTGAGGAGATGGAGGGGAGAGAGGAGTTGGATTGAGGTTTTTGTGGGTTAGTTTTTGGGGGAGTTTTAAGGGGGGTTGGGGTTGAGGTGGTGGGTTTACGGGTTGATGGTTTAGGTGGGCGATGCGCTGTGCTCCTTTATTTCGTGGTTGAGCGGGTATGAGAGGGGAGAGAGGAGCGGCTTTTTTCTTGAGAGGTGCGTTTGGTTTTTGCACTTGTTTCTGGTTTGGATCTTGAACTTGCTTTTGAGCGAGGAGAGCCGCGGCTTTCATAGCAGCAGGTAAATTAGCGCGGATCCGAGCTGCGTCTGCTTTTGCCTCCTCAGCTCGTTTGCGAAGACGCTCTTGCTGTTGTTTCTCCTCATCTGCTTTGCGCCGTGCAGCCTTTTCAGCATCGGCTTTCATAGCTTGAGCTTTAGCGCGTTGGTTTTCCAGAGCCAGACGTTCAATTTCAGCTCTTTGATGTGCTTGTTCTTTTTCTTTCTCCCTCTCTCCTTCTCGTCTAAGCTTCTCCAACTCAAGTGCTCTACGCTGAATCTCCAGATGTCTTTGCGCTTCAATCTGCCGTTGTCTTTCCCCCGCTAAACGTTCTTCTTTCTTCCGAGCTACTTCTCCTTCTACTTCTTGTTCTTTTTCCCGTTTGATTTTTTCAGGACGGACGGTTTCGGCTTTATGGTGTGCTAGATTTGCTTGTTCTTCTCTTCGTCTCGAGATGTGGTGTGTTTCGAGTTCTTGATTTTTTGGTTCCTGTTTGACCTTTTCGCGTAAGAGATGTTCTTCGGCTTTGTGGATAGATTCTTTACGGCGATTACTCTCCCGTTCCTTTTCTTTTTCTTTTTCTAATACCACCCTTTGTCTCTCAACATGGTCCCATTCTTCTTTTACTTTTTTCACTCTCTCGGCTTTGAGAGCCTGATTTTCTGTCTCTTGTTGCGCTCTTTCGCGTTCTTCCCGGGCTCGTTTGGCTATATGAGCTTTTTTTTCTTCGAGGAGGTCGAATTCTCCTACTTCTTTTGCGAGGCGCTTTGGATTTGTGGCTTCTGGCTCTTTTATTGCTGGAGAGGGTGAAGACGAGGGTACTGGTTTTGCTAGGGAGCTGTTTAAAAGGGGCGTAGAGTTTTGAGCTTCGATCTCCTTCTTATCATTCGGAGACTCACCCACTCGTAAAGTAGGTTCTTTGGTATCAAATCGAACTTTTTTCTCCCCGGAAATTCTATATCGCTCTTCGCCATCTGTTCCCTCCCCCACGCTACTACGTCTTCTTCTTCTTCGTCTCCTCTTGTGTTCTTCTCCCCTATGAAGCGGAACACCTTCCCCCACAACTCCATTCCCACACCCATTTCCACTTCCAACTCCCACTCCTTCCCCCGCAACCCTCTGTCCCAACGCCATAATTCCCCTCCCAATACTCTGCCGACTTTTAGTCAGTATTCCTCGTTTTTCTTTCTCATCCTTCCCACCCTTCCCACCCTTCTCACCCTTCTCCACCCCTTCTCTCACTCTTCTCCATTCCTCCGTATCAGACCCAATCCCGTGATCAACAAAACCATCTAATCCCATCTCCCTCCCCCTTTCCCGTTCCCTCCGTCTTTCACGGCGCGCTTGGTGGCGCGCTTGTTTTTGCGCTTCCGTTTCGTTTTCTCGATTGTCTTTTCTGGGTTTTGGGTCGGGGGGGTTGGCATTGAGATTAGGGTGGGGTGTGGGGTTGTTTGTTTGGCTTTTTGTGGGAGCGGGTTGGTCTGTGGGGGTGGGTACCGGGTTGGCTTTGGGTGGCATGGTGAGGTTTGAGGTTCAGAGGTTTAGAGTGGGGGTTGGATGCGATTGGCGTGAGGGTTGACGTGAAGGTGGGAGAGATGGTGTATATTCTTTGTGCGGGGAGACGGTTTGATGGATAGATGGATGGGTAGATGGATGGGTAGATAGGTAGGTAGATGGATAGACAGATAAGTCAGTAAGTACCTGAAGATAACCAAAGAGAATATTCGATGCGCACGGAGAAGAATCCTAGATACGCACGAGAAGATATCGAGGAAGATAACAACAATGCAAACACCAACCTTTAAAGGGATACAAGCACGACTAGGGATCGGGGGATCGGGGGGATAATGATGCGTTTTGAATTGAATGTATATGAGAGAGAATATGTGAATACCCAAGGGAGTGGTAATATAAAGATTCAAAAAGTCATGGGGAAAATTGGTTGTGGAGCTGTTATTGCGTTTGTACCTCTGAATGGTTCTCCGGGAAAAGTTTGATATTTACATATACAGTGGATGAATAATGAATAATGAATATACATTTGGTATTCATCAGTAATCTAGTAAGTATTCTACTCGAATATTGTATCTTCTGGGACTCATAAGTAGCGATGTTATGTAATGGTTATTGGATAGGTGTTATGGGATCGGTTATTCATATTATGGAGAAGTGAGATGTGGAATGTGTGTTTATGGTTGGGAATGGAATGAAATGAGATGAGATGAAATCTATTGTGCTTTATTCTATATGCATTGTGATATTTTTATCCCTGATATTTTCTATATCCTTGAGTGATTCCTGCTCCTGCTCCTTTTATTTTCTCCTTCATCTATCTTATATCTTTCTTCGAAATATGTAAAATCTTTGTATTCATGTTTCTGTCTTTTTTTTTTCGCCTCATTGCACCGCTAGAAAGTGGCGTTAAATCAAAGCGTCATGCAACAACTTCCCCCTTCCACTTCCAAACCATATCTTCCAAGTAAACACGAACATCTTATCAATATATCAAAGCTCCTCTATTGACCCTCACTATTTCCTATCCTCTGCAGCTCCTCAATCTCAGCCATTCCCCTAATAAGTACCCCCATATTCCCTCTAGCTCCCTCCTCCCCCATCTTACAATTTTCCAATACTTTCTTCACAGCCTGCCATTGTCTCTCACTCATTATCCACCCCTGAAGTTGTATCAATTGTCTGACGGTTCTATAAGATAAGAAATCTTGAGGTAAGATTTCATGTGCGAGTGAGGGGATGAAGATTGCGCCTTTGAGGGAAAAGTCTTTCGGGAGAGGGTGCAGGGGGGAGTAGTATGTTGGTTTTGAATTGGGTTTGGTGGATAGTTTTGAAGGTCTTATGGGTGGTGGGTCTCTTAGTTCTGAGGTTGGTATAGGGGGTGTGGGTTCTGGGGTTGGGATGGAAGATTGCGGAGCAGTTCGTGGGGGTTGCGAGGGTGGAAGAGTGTCGTAGTTGTAGAAGAGGGGAGGGCGGAGCAGTTTGTATGGTTTTCGAGGAGGAAGAGAGGGCGGAGGAGACGGAGAAGGCGTATGAAGATGAGAAGAGCGATGAGGAGAAGGAGGTGGCGGTGGTTGTCTCGTGGGTGCCCCCGACTGAGGTTTATCGTTTGAGTTTATGTTTGATGGAGGCTTAGCTTGTAAAGGATCTGAAATATCAGCTGGAGGAGGTCGATGCGCGTATTTTGAGTATTTTGGAGATTGCGGTTCGATTCTAACATGAGGAGGAGGCGGCGGAGGTGGAACAGGCGAGTGTAATGGGTGGTGTTTAGATTCTGAAGGTGTGGCTTTTTGACGCGCTGCTAGAAAATAGTCTGAATTCATTAGAGATTGTTTAGTAGGTTGTGGTGAATTAGAGTTTTGAGTATGTGTTAGTTGAGAAGGAGGATATTTCGGAGGAGGCGGTGATGTGTTTGCAAAATAGGGATTCAATGATTGCAGAGTAGAGGAGAATCGAGACGATGGCGAAGATGGTGACGGGGCATATGGTGGCGGGGCAGAAAATAAGGAATTCAATGACTGGAGGAGACTAAATGGTGGTGTCCGTTTTGGAAAGTGACTATCTGATGGTGGAAGAGTAGATGATGGTTTAAGTATTGATTTAGAAGCTGCAATTGGAGGTCGTGAAGAAAGATACTTCTTGATAAATAAGTCCGATAAAGATGGTTTCGTGAAAGTTGATGGCGCATGAGACAGTGGAGGATCTTTGAGTAAAGGTTTCTGCCGAGTTAAAGGAAAGGATGTTTGAGGTGTAGACCTTGATGCTGAAATGAGCGAAGGTGTTTTCCGACTTGAAGGAAATAATGTTTGAGATGTGTGCGGTGAAGTTGAGCTGATTGAAGGTGTCTGCTTAGCAAAAGAACGAAACAATGGTTGATATGGATCTGGAGTTGGAGTTGTTGCAGCACCAGAAGGATTTAACGACCCAAGGAACGATGTTGAGGGTAAGGATTTAGATATTGGCCTAGTGCCCGGAGGTCGAATATACACGGTGTTCCGTACTGCAGGTAAAATATCGGACGGCTCAATAATATATCTTTTCTTTCCCGTGTATATATCGAAAGGTGGCGGTGATTTTAAAGTGGATTTTAAACCGCTGGGCCTTGGGAGTTCAAGAAAATTTCTTTGAGGAAGATCATCTATAGGATTATCTCGAACCAAAGTATCGTGAAAATGCAAAGGAGTACCTCCTTTTCCTAATCCTCCTGACATCGCAGACCGTAGAGGTCCCGAAACTTTGGAAGTTGATGAGTTGCGAGGATATGTTGGTGGATAAGACACAATATCCGCTTCATCCGTAAATCTAACCGACCTTCGCTTCTTAGATACCGGAGCACGCAAAAGAGCTGAAGTTGATTGTTCCATGTCTTCATCTGGGCCCAATGCACTTCTGGCACGTTTCCACCCGGTTTGTTGCTCAGAAACACGTCCACTGTTAGAGGATACATCCTCATTTGACTGGTGTAGCCCTTGGTGAATGGCAGGATTCACAGTCCACACAACAGCGTTTACTGTTGCTTCATCGCCAATCCGACAACCTTCCAACGTTTCATCATCTGCTAATTCTCTGCCTGCATAAGATAATGCACATTCATAATCATAATGTGGAATGATTCTTCTATTGAATAATAAAGTCCTGAATGTTGCTTTGACAAATGATATACTAGAGGTGGGACTGAGATCTAAGAGCGTATGTGTACCGGTAGTGGTCGATATGTAGAGAGTTTCGCATGGTCTATAAGTTTCAGCGAGGAGAATTGAGTCGTCGTCATCATCTCCATATAAATTGTTACTTTTGAATGTGTTGTATGCCATGTTTTTGAACTTAAATTCGTTGTTGAAAGTTTAGAAGAGTGCGCGAGGGATATTTTCTGGCTATTTGGAAGGTAAGAAGATCCTTTGTTCGAATAAGATCTAGATTAAGAAGCTTGAGAATGTTTTATATGTATTTAGCCTGACTCATCCTTTTGAACCATCTCTTTGTCATATTAAAGACTTCTTAGCCTCAATTCATGTCGACAAAAGCTAGGTATTTATATCTTCCAATTAGATGATATGAAAAGAAGAACAAAGAGCCCATTGATGGGGTTCTCAGCAGTCTAAAGAGAAGTCAAAGTGTAAAGAGAAGTCAAAATGCTGTGAAAGGTTAAGTGAAATCTGAATAGTCTATAAATAGTCATAGTAGGGGATGATTCATCATTCTACATAGATTCAATATTACAGTCTGTACTATTGATGTAACTCTGAATAGAAATAACTTGATTGTATGATATGTTAAGAGTTAGACATAACAATGAAACACTAGACAAGAGGGGGTTCTCAACTACACCATCCTTATGCCATGCTTTGAGTTAAGAATATCTAAAGAAAATGAAGGTCAAGATTCATTCAATCCAGCTGAATTGTTATGAATTGTTATGAATGGTACAGGAGGCAGGTAGTGTACTGCAAGATTGATACTATATCATTGGGTCGAACTATGAATTTAAGAAACCCCAGGATCCTGTGATATGCAATGAGAAAGGATAGACCAATCTTAAATAGGCAAATTCGAAGCGAAAAGTTCTCAAATTCTTCATCCTCTGATCAACTCGGATGCGACTCAGACAACTTTTTATGCATGAACAACCACAGTACAAAAAGAAAGAGAAATTATTTCTTGAAATGGACATCCAGAAAGAGTTCGGAACAGTCCATCAGGACAGATGCAAAAATATAGGAAAACTTGTTGATGGTAATTGGGTTTGGGGTGAGTGGCATAAACTTTCAAAACACACAGGATTCACTTCTAGCTCCTCTACCGAAAATCAACAAAGTAACGCACCATCTTCCCCCACAACACAATTCAGTTGTTTTTCATGAATTTACAACTGAACTCAGAACTGAACTCAAGAACGTTGTGATTTCTGGTCAGCAGCAAGACTGTATTTCCCCTCATTTATCAACATTAATCATGGGTGAAAAACGTCATCAACGTGGAAATCGAAGCATCACAAGTGGAGGTTCTTCATCAACAGGAACACCGCGACCAAATCCTCCACCAAGCTTCCTCAATTCTATTGATACACTTGTCGCATCACCAAGTTTCCTTGATTTTATCCCTTCACCTCTTCAACCTGCTGTTACTTCTCCTCCTGTACAAGCTTTCAGAGATGTCAACATTCTTGATGTTCCTACTGCTGAACGCGTTGGAGATCGATCATTTATTTATTCACCAAAACCATCATCAGATGAGGGAAGAATATTCAAGAAGCCCAAGCCAAGTAGCACTGTTGCTAAACGAGCTGGAGACAAGTCATCCAGTCTCGTAATTGACAAGGAAGCTGATGAAGCAAGAACTCTCCAGAATCACAGGTATTCGGAGTGGAAAATAGAACCCGAGCCTCAATTCCCTGCCCAAGCAAATCGAACTTTTATCAAAGATGTTCAGCCTCGTACTAAAGAAGCTCAACATTACCTCAAAGGTCGTCTTGACAAAGGCGCACTTTGTATAAACACTAACTTTCCGCCAGATGAAAAAGTCCACGGAGCAGCCACACAAGAGAATTTCGAGTATTTTCATTCTAGCCAAGTCAAGAAAGGCACTTCGACCACCACAAAGCCCACTTTGAATATCAATCGGGATTTCGGACAACCACAGAAGCAGCATCCTTTACATTTTAAGCCAAATAATCAAATGCCACAAAAGCCTCGTCGTCAAACATACGAGCCAATCAAGGTTGATACATTGCCAAAGGAGCTTCAAGAAAATGGTGCTCCAGTCCTCCGCTTAAATACCCCACCTGCCATAAAGGCTTACAGAGAAAGATATTTACCTTCAATCCAAACTGGTTTTACACCCTCTAATAAATTGAATACAATTGGAGGATCAGCATTGGAAATGTCGGCGCCAAAAATGGGAGCTGTTGTATCGACTTTATCGCCAAAGAGATTGTTATCAGCACAGCCAACTGACTCCGCACCATCAGAAGCAAACAATGTACTTATGGTCTCAACAAACCATCCATCTGTCACCGACCCCAGAGAATATGGATCATTCCAGACACCAGGTGCCGTGCCATACAACTTGACCCCTTCCCCTGCTGTTAGCGTGCAAGAGAACGATTACTACGAGCCTTATCGTGGTTGTTCACTATCCCCTTTCGACAACGGTATTAATATTGCTGATTCTGCCCCAATTTCGGTAAATGAGGCAGCTCCAATGTCGATAACTAAAGGCGTTTCTCCAGTATTTAGAGCTTACAGTACTGATACGGCAACTCCAGCCAACGAAGAAACGAAAAACACAGGCAATTTGGCACACACCCCAACCATCGTCAACTACGCGACTTCTGCGACCCTCGGAGCTCAAAATCCGGATATGCACACCGCGGCGGACGAAGAAATGCAGGATAGAATTGATTTAAGTGAGGAGTCAACCGGTCGAGCCTCTCCAGCCTTCAGCAGTCCCGATGCACACAGCCAGATCGACGAAAAGATGCAGGATTCAATTGAGGAGGACGAAGAGATTCAGAACTCAATTGAACACTCCCCAGACATGGTAACCTATGCGAATTCCGTAATATTCAGAGCTCGTGGCTCCGAATCAAATGTCAGAGTTCCATCTCCTAGTTTCTACGATCGCCGTCTTCCGCCACGGATCAGCTCAGTTGCGGAGCGTCCACGAAATTTGACGTATTCCCCAGAACCAGAACCAGAGCCAGAACCGCAATCTGAGGCTGAGGCTGAAACTGGAGTTTTGCCACGTGGAAGTAGAGTCGAGAAACAGCAAATAATAGATTTAACGTTGTCTCCAACGCCCACATCGGAGCTCGAGGGTTCGTCAGAGTATGATTATCGGGTCGGCATTGAGCGAATTGGTGGTGAGAACACTGGCGCCCATCTCGCTGAAAGAGACAGAGTTGTCGCACAAGGCTACGATTCCCAGAATCGTGATGGACGCGCTCCATCTCCTGAATGTTTCGTATCCATGTCAAGCGGAAGAGTTTCTGTGCAAAATATGGGCGGCTCATCCAAGGAAATCAATTATCAGGCCAAGAACCAATTCGGCGACCCTCAAGATCAATTTGAAGTAGCTAAACTCCCAGAGCAAAACAGATCGAATAACAAATCCTCAAACAGCGAATCTCCAGACGAATCTCCAGAAGATAATGATGCTCGCGTTGAGAGAAGTCCTGTACCATCAACACCATCTGTTGAGGGTGCTACAGTAAATGATGTGGCCGCATTTATCGAAGCTGACACATCTTTCGAGGTCGAAGCATCTGCCGAAGGAGGCGCGATGGAAGTTGATGAATCTGCTGAGGCTGACCCCTCCTTCGAGGTCGCCGCACCTGCTGAAGGCGATGCCATGGATCTCGACGAACAACTCAGCTCTGATCTCTCCGATGCCCCCAGCGATGCCGAGTTAGACCCTTTCAAGAAAGAAAGCGAGAGATTCATGAGTGAGAAAGAGGTAAAACAAGCAGTGCTTGACGCTCTAACAGTTTCCGTTTTCCCGAAATCTCCACCGTCATCTATGGTCGATGATGATAAAGCTTTCGAATTGGCAAAGGGTGGGGAATATTTTACTTTGTCACACGCACTCTTCAGGGCTGTTCCCAAGGAAGTCTACGACCAGATTTGGAAGGATGAACACGTTCGTCCAAAGATTAGCTTGTCGGTTAATCCTCCCAGATGGATTCGTCCCCTTGATCCTACGATCAAGCACCCAGCTAAGGCGGATCCAAATTCTACCGAGATAATGAAGGTTGTACGTGAAATTGAGAAGTTGTTGGTTACCATTTGGACTGCGGTAGAGTCAATTGTTGTTGTATTGTATTCTGATGTTAGCAGTAAGTATTTCCCTTCATTCTTTCCATATAGAAATCTTGCTAACAATCACAGGGGAGTTTACCTTAAATGATCTTGATGAGTATTTTCGTCGTTATCAAATCCAGATTTTCGTTGAATGGAAGAATCTCCACGGCCATCTTCTCACCTTGGCTGACTGGAAGGATCGATTTTTTGCAATCAGTAATATCAAGAAGCGAGCTATCCGTCATAATGCAAATCCATACGCTCGTCTGTTCACTGCTAAGAACCCAGCCGGCATACTTTTCTATGGAACTGAGAAATATCTTGAAGCCATGAAAGCCGCACTTGCGGATGCTTATCAGGCCAACGAGTGTGTGATGATCAAAGGCCTAAGATGGAAGCATTTGATCGGGATGCATAAACGTGCTTTGGGTGAGGAATATAGTAATTGTCTTGATGGATTGAGGAAATTCAACACAGTTGTTAGGAGAAGAGATTGGGACGTTGGAGGTGTGCCGGTGGCCGGGGTATCTTCTCCTGTTGTTGGTCCAGAGACGCCTACCAATGTTGCATCCAAAGAAACTTCATCTAAGTCCAAGGGAAAGGAGGTTGCTGTTGAAGATTTCGTCGAAGAGAAGTAGAATCTCATTATTTCATGGTTATGGAATATTATACTGACGCCAAACAGATCGGACGTTTTAAGCGACGGTGATCCACCAGACTATTACGGGGGAAAAGATGACGAGGACGATGAAGACTACGTTGAGAGTCGCTCCCACCACCGTCACCGTGGTCCCAAACTCTTCGTCCAACCACCCACTCCTCGGAAGAAGCGTACCTCCGCTTTCATCACTCGTTCAACTTCTCGCCGTGTTTCATCTGGTGATGAGATGAAAGCCAACGGAGGTAGAAGTGCAACTAACAGTAATGCAACAGAATCTGGTGATGAATTGCCTAGAGGTCGTTCTCTTTATCGAGCTGCTCCCGTTCCAGCACCAGGTACTTTCAAGAGTATCCGAAAGGGAGCTAAGCGACTTATGGTTGAAGTCGATCCAAGTTCCAGCCCCAATACCCCTCAGGATTATTTCGAGACACCTTAAAGAGATCTTGATGGATTGTAGGCTAGGGGAAGTTGAAGTTTTATGAAGATCTAGAGAATCTGTTTGCGTCGTGCGGCTTAGGCCAGTGCGAACGTTTGGGAGTGTGATATGGTATGATAGGATATGCTAGGATACGAAAATGATGTTTGACCAGAGTACCTAAGCTTTTGACAGCCATGGTATACCATAGTTTTTTCATTGGACAGGAATTTTGCAGCTTTTGTATTTGATAGCGAGTGTCTCGACAGTCGAGCTTAATCTCCACTGTACTCAATCATCCATCAGATAATACTCTTCTTCTGACTTCGGATGGTTGATTGTAAGTAGGTCCATAGGACGAATAGAATGCTTTTTAAAATCTGGTGACTCTCATTTGATATATGGAGGAATCGACTCTTTGCTTGAAATATCATGGAGCATATCTTATACAACACAAAGCCAGCCCATATGGGCGACTGAGGAAATAGTACTTGCATTGTATTACAAAGTCCCGAATATCCCTTCTAAACCCAGCCAAAGGTAAGCAAATCAACTTTTCTATAGCACACTCAGCAAGCATACCATAGCATAGCAGAGAACATCATCTATTTATACTTTTGATAGTACACCTCCATCCCCTCTTCGCTTAACTATTCATCCTCTTCATCTAAACATCTCATATGCCTCTCAGAGTACCATTATCTCTTTGATCAATAGGTGTGTATCTTTCCTCCAGAGCCTGCTGCACACTTTTATCCAACTGGGTGGGCCCCTCAAATCGTTCCCTCAGAGCTCTCTCCACGTCCGAATTCGCCGATTTACCCGAAACAAGTGCTACCTTTTGCACAATCTTCTGCTCTGCAATTCCTACCGCAGCACCGGCTTTCTGAGCAATATCCTTGCCAGCTTCGATACCTCGAGAAACTGCATTACGGACAGATTCACGTGCTGCATCTACTGTGCCTCCCGCTTTCCGTTCTATCTCAGGATACGAGGGAATTTTAGCTTCGGCTTCTTTTAATTTCTGCGAAGAAGCATCAATCGCTCCCCTGGTCCCCGCGACCGTCCTCTCAGCTCCCGCCACCACACCCGTAGCAGCCCTCCTCGCCTCCTCTCTAGCCTCCTCCCTAAAATCCCTCAATTTATCCCCCGCAACCTCCTCACCCTTCTCAATGCCCTCTCTTCCCCTCTCCAGACCCAGCCCGAGCGCTCTACTAACCGCCCCCTCAATCCCATCTCTCACTCCCTCCCAATCCGTCCTCTGAATCCATCTCACACCGTTTTCAATCTCTGCATTCCAGCGATCTTTCGCCGCTTCAACAATCGTGCTACGTTCTTCGCGCGCGAGCTCAGAGCGGGTTTTCGGGGGCGGGATCGGCTGTTTTTCTAAGAGCGATGCGAGGACGAAGGATTGGTGGTGTAGGTGGAGGGATTGGGAGGCGCGGTTGCGTTGGTGCGCGAGCACGGTTAGGTAGGCTAGAGAGAGGGTTAGGGTTACGCCGCCGGTCTGGGTGGGTAGTGTGTTAGTTATTTCTTCATTCTTTGGCTGAGGGATTCATCATTCGTCGAAAATTAAGAGCCGGGAAGCTGTGAGGGGAACATACAAAACCGGTAGTAAAACCCATATTTGCGTTGAACTGAGTGCGCCGATTGCGCTTTTCAATATGATAAGACGACTCTTATTTCTCAACTCGGATGGAGATATAAAAAATCAATTGGTGAATTAATAGCTCGAAAGAGCGTTGTGTGAAAAAGTTACCCAGGTAGGATAGATTTGATGTCGTTGATAAATACCCAGTAGATAAAGTCAGCCAGCCAGCCCACCACCAAGAATTTTGACGTCGCGGGCCGAATCCCCAATCTTTCGGCCTCGCCAAAACTTTTCCGCCTCGTCCATCAACCACCTCTCCTCCCCCTCATTCACCCAACCATATAACCCACCACCTTTTCCATTTCGTAGATAACAACAAATATAAAATGGCAGGCGGACGCATGAAATATCGGCATCTGGGGCGTACCTCTTCGCATCGACAAGCGCTTCTTAGAAATCTTGTTACATCACTCTTTACACATGAATCTATCTCGACTACATATCCGAAAGCGAAGGAAGCGCAGAGATTGGCGGAACAATTGATTACATTGGGGAAGAAAAATACCGAGGCGAGTAAGAGGAGGGCGCTGAGTATATTTTTTGTGAGTTTTTATTCTGGTTTTGCTCAGTTTTGAGGGAGGAGAATGAGGATGTGGTGGGATATGACTTGGATTTCTATATTTCTCTTCATGCAATCTGGAATTGCATATATAGAGATACTAACCCAAAACCCAGACCCCCCACGAACTCCTCCCCAAACTCTTCGGCCCCCTCCGCGAACGCTACGCCCAACGTCCAGGAGGCTACACTCGCGTTCTGCGCATCGAACCGCTCAAACCAGACCAAGCACCCAGCGCCATTCTCGAACTCGTGGATGGGCCAAAAGATACGCGGTGGGCGATGACGGCGCGAACCGTCGCAAGATTCCGCAGCGAAAAGATCCCGCTGAATGATATTACGGAGAGGAATATAGAGAAGGTGACGCAGTTTCGAGAGGGGGGCGAAGAGGCGTTTGAGAAGTTTGTGGGGAGGGTGGGTCAGTTGGGGCTGGGGAGGAAGATGAGGAGGGAGGATGTGCCGTTTGATGGGGTGGGGGAGCAGGGGGAGTTGGAGGGGAAGAGGAGGAGGGAGAGGAGGTGGGGTGGGTTTATTTAGATGGGTTGGGATGGGGGGATGCATGTATGCATGGGATGTGGTTTGGCTTAGTAGCCAGGTATTTGGGCAGGGCTGGGTTATCATTGTCTAAATGGTTTGGTGTGAAGGGATGTACAAATCAGAGCTCTGAGACCATGCGCCATAGCCATGATACATCTATTACTTCAGGTTGTCTCCAAGCAAAGATGGATTTCTATTACCACAATCCCGGAGCAGATTCAAAGTGGCTAATTGGAGCCAAAGCAAAGGAAATGATCATGGGTAATATGGCTCACAAAGTACCAAATGTAAATGTACCGAAGTAAGATTTGCATGGACAAGGCGTTTTTCCACATCTATATTACTTCAACTGATATCAAGACCCAAAAATTAACTTAGCTAGAAAGGGTATTATAAGAAATCAAAAGTATCGCCTTTCTCCTTGATCATTTTACCAACCCTTTCCGTGCCGGCTATTCTTTCCAATTTCATAACATCCCATTTAGAAAACACCACTCGTACACTTCCATCTCCAGGTTCGAGATCACCTTCTCTCACACTTCTACCCAGGTATCCTCCTACGATTTCCTTGTAAAAGATAGGGTTGTCGGGTAATCCATACATGATAACTTTTTTGATACCTCTAATTTGACATCTTCGGAAATGATGGGCTCTTTCTGTATAGAGCAAAACGGTGTGTCGACCACTGTAGAAATGGGATCTTGCTCTTGCAACTTCTTTTGGTGTTGTGTATTCTGAGATACTGCCAAAAGACAAAGTGCTCGTGGTAGCTGAGGTTGAGAAATAATTTCTCACTCGGACGAAATCGAGATATGAGGGGATGAAGAGGAGGGTTCCTGCACTATCCTTACTCCTACGGGTCAAAGTAGGTATTATTGCCGAAGTAAAATATTCGAAACGTGAATCTGGGTCCGAGGCGAATGATTGAGAGTCGAGTCGTGAGAAAGTTTGTTTAACCCTCAAACCCAATTCTTGAATGGCTCCTGGATAATTCGAGCTGACTTTGACTTTTCCAGCCCAATTCTTGGATTGATTATAAAACATGGTATTAAGTTCTGGTGTATTGAATCCCGCCAAAGCAATAGTTTGACGGAAGTATTTGGCATTGTTATCCAAATACCAACTTCTTACACGACTGAAATCACAACCATGAGCTTCTTTTGGCTGAAGATTGAGATGATCAAAGATGAATTCAACATGCTCCCAGTTCTGCATAAGAAGAGCATCAGCTTGATCAACTATGACCAATTCAATCGAACTGAGAAAGTCGTGATCTACTTTCTTCGCATCTTCATTTCCGATGGCCATTCTCAGACCAAGAGGACTTGCGAAGATGATATCAGAATTATAAAACTGTGAAAAATACTTGATAGTCTTTCTTGTAAATTTTAAACCAAGACGAAACATATCATCATCGTTGCCTGCAAAGAGTTCTCGAAAATCTTCGGGTTTATCAGCGGAATATTTCTCCTCTTTATCGACATACGAATCATTGAATCGTTTTCGATTTTCTTGTTGATCCGGTTCGCATAGTGAAGTGATCATATCAACCATTCTAACGCAAGATTCGCGAGTAGGCAAAAGCATAAGAACCTTAGGTCTCGTGAAGCCCTGATCTCGCAGTTCTAAGTCATCACTGTTGTCTTCTCGGGCAAGGCGGGAATTGTTTTTAATGACACGATCTCGAGTCCTGAAATTATTAGACTACGCTTC
This sequence comes from Sclerotinia glacialis, assembly GCA_002162575.1. Classification (NCBI taxonomy): domain Eukaryota; kingdom Fungi; phylum Ascomycota; class Leotiomycetes; order Helotiales; family Sclerotiniaceae; genus Sclerotinia; species Sclerotinia glacialis. Next base: position 321,998 of record NGKH01000035.1, on the reverse strand, counting down.
ATGGCGAAAAGGGGCTGACTTACTTGAACACATGATTTACAGCATGGAGACAAGTCAATCTTCTTAGACTTTCTGCATTAGATGTGTTGCGCTCACAAAAGAGTAAGTCCTGATAGCCAAATATCAAAGGAGATATGGACCTTTCCAATGTATCGAATGTCGGGCATTGCTTCTTGATGACGCCTGCCAACTTTTGCTTCAATTTGAGCTCCTCCGGACTATTAATAACCGTTGATTTGGTCTGCTTTGCTTCATCACCACCTGGAATACTAGCAACAGATTTTCCAACCTTTGCGAGTATTGACTTTTGTATGGCCCATTGTCCGTTTTCCAAATGTTGTAATCTCCTTGATAATATATTATCATCTGGATTGGCAAAATGAGCTTCGAAAGGATCCGAGTTGTCTTCCTCATCATCATCTTCGAGGAGGCCATCTGTCGCCGTTTCGGGACCCTCTTCTGCTTCCTCAACATGATCTGCATCGTTTGCATCTTGGTCCATGACATCCACCTCTTCGTCCTGCTTTTCCTCTTTATCAACATTGAGTTTCCTTCGTTTAGCTTGTGGTGCAGAATCAGCAGTAAAGCTCTGCATTAAAGCTGCATATGACTTTACAGCTGGTGCTGGTTCCACATCATCATCGTCGCTAGATTCCTCTTCACTCTCCATAGCTTCATCCTGGCTTGATTCTTCGGATTCTGAAACGCTTTCTTCGCCCCTATATTGATGAGCAAGTTTTTCAATCCGAATAATTGGAATATACCTACTCTTCCTTTTGCTGTGCTAATCGAGCACTGTCAAATACAGGCCTCCCTCTTCCTCTTCCTCTCCCTCTTCCTCCTCTCAACCCACCCCTTCCCCGCGGACCACCCCTACTACCCCCTCGACCTCTAAAACTGCTCCCACCGCCACCACGACCTCCTCTAGAAGTATTTCTTTGTCCAAAAGCCATCTTTTTTTTGCGAAATATCAATGTAAGTCGAAATACTCAAGGCTCAATGGCTGGTACAAAAAAAAGTTCTGGCGAATCCTTATCTTAGCGTCATCAGGGCTCAGTAAAAAAAGTCTTGGATCAAAGATTATTGACTTTGGAATCAATGTTATTGATAGGAACAATGCTTTAAAATAAGTAAAAAATATACAGCTTGCAAACAGCCAAACCCAAATAACCAACCGTCAGTATCTCAATCCATTCATTGAGTATTCAGTTATATATATCACAAATCGAGGGGAAATTCTTCACAACTTTAACGAAAGCTTATCTTAGCGCCAAATTAGATCCTTGCGCTGCGCCCACACAAAAATCCCACTTGCGCAACTGGTTTGCAATCGACGACGACGAGGACATTTCCATCTCAGACCTGAACACCACACTCGTCCGCCAGACTCGATACCGAAATAATTTTAGCCCAGCATGGCAGTCGGTACACAGTCCTTCCTTCATCTCGCGCGGCCACTCGCTCCCGCTTCCATTGGTGTTCAGCCCACCACCGCACCTTTAAATGTTATAATTCAACCCCAAGTACGTTTTTTTCTTGCCCTAAATCCCCTTCTGTGGCGACTAACAAGTATGAAAATAGGCCGTATTCTCCATCCTCGATCATGCTATCCGTCGCGATACCAGCGTCACCCAAACCCCACGTGTAATCGGTGCACTCCTCGGAATCCGCTCTGAAGATGGCATGGAGTGTGAGGTGCGCAACTGTTTCGCCATTCCCCACACCGAGACCGAAGACCAAGTTGAAGTCGACGTCGAGTATCAAAAGAACATGCTCGCTTTACAATTGAAGGCCAATCCTCGCGAAGTGCTTTTGGGATGGTATACGACTTCTCTTGAACTTAACAGCTTCAGCGCCTTGATTCAAAACTTCTTCGCTAGTCCCGAAACTGGAACTTTCCCCCACCCGGCTGTTCATTTGACTGTTAGCACCGAGGCTGGAAAAGAAATCGAGGCAAAGGCATACATCAGTGCACCGGTTGGTGTAAATGCTGAGAGGGCGGCTGAGAGTTGTCTTTTCATTCCAGTACCATATGAGATCCGATATGGTGAATCCGAGAAGAGTGGCTTGGAGTTGATTTCTGGTGCTAAGGACAGTGAGAGCCGCGCCGCCCCAGTAGTTTCTGACATTGAAGGTTTGGAGCGAGCTGTTGACCAAACCCTTGATCTTTTGGAGAGAGTATCCGAATACGTCAGTTCAGTCTTGGACGAAGAAAGAGAGCCATCGAATGCGCTTGGCCAATTCCTCATGAATGCTTTGTCCCTGGCACCAAAGGTTGATGTTCAAGACATTGAGCGTGACTTCAACAACCACATCCAAGATGTCTTGGTGGTTTCTTACCTCGCCAACACTATCCGCACTCAAATCGACCTTTCCCAAAGATTGGCCACCGCAACTCTTACCATGGGAGGCTCAGATGTCCTTGCCACATCCGGCAGTGGAGAAGGAGGCGAGAAATCCGAGCAGCGTGGACAGAGAGGTGGCAAGCGTGGAGGAAGAGGGGGTGGCCGAGGAGGCGGACAAACACGAGAGCCCAGAGAGCCCAGAGAGCCAAGGGAACCAAGGGAACCAAGGGAACCAAGGGAACCCGTTGAGTAGTAGACGATGATAAAAATAAAGCCTTTCCATAAATTACAATCTCTGTGCATGTCGATGGAAAAGTATGGCGTTCAGGTAGGCTCTAGGCCGATTCTTATAGAATTTCAAAATTATCGTTTTCATGTCACCGTCACACTTTCGTAGGAGAGAGGAAATAAGCCATAATTGGTACATGTGCAAATACTTCAATGTTCTCTCGTAATCGAGAAAATGGATGACTCGGCACAAATGACTCCAATGCATTTCAGTTTCTAATGGTCGAGCATCAAGGAGTGTGAAAATGAGTATGGTTGAGGGCAGGGAAGCATAATTAACGAGGTTTGGGTTTCACCATGACCCTCTGCATTAAAGCTCAGGGCATACTAGAATCATAACGTGTTAATTTGAGTTGTTTATGTCAGTGAGTCGTTATTCCCTAGGAAGCGCGATGTAAATTGAACAGTATAATCAAATGTTTTGTATTTGTAATCATGGGTCTATCAGCCAATATAAACCTGGTACTTATAATGAGTTCGTTTTAATGCCCATATTTCCCACTAACTCCACCAATGCTACCATACGCCACCGTTTGTTCATCACAGAATATCCGTAATCCCTCAAAAGACACTTAAACGCCAGTCGGAGGCTTTGGAGGTAAAGTTGCCGGGTTGCCAAAATTGGGGAGGTGACTTCCAACTTGGCCATTGAGCACTGGGCCCTGCGGCATTCCTTGTGGCATACCGTGAGGCATAGCTTGTGGTAAACCTTGAGGATGACCTTGCGGCATATTTTGATGCATCATTGGCCTATGTGCCATGTGTGGGGATGCATGATACGAAGGCAAGGAGTTGTTCGATCCTTGTCTCGCCATGCTATAACCCATTCCAGCCCCATACTGTTGTTGAGGAGGAGAGAAGTTGCTGTAAGATAGGTGTGGAGATCCAAGATGTGGAGATCCATGGTGTGGAGAACCGTGGTGAGAAGACCCATGATGAGACATGGGCTGCGGGATCGGAAGACCTTGATTGCCGGGAACAAATGACTGAGTCTTTGGATTGAAAGCGTGCCTATTTATGAAACTTCCAGGAATCGGGTGTTGGCTTTTAGGATCGGCCGGGTTCGCCGTGCTAGGCAATTGTCCAAAGGCGTAGGGGATAGTGTTGGGTGGTCCTCCTGTAACAGACCCTCGTGATTGATACGGAGCACTAGGGTATTGATTTTGTGGGATCCATTGTTGCGGAGGCTGTGGAGACTGTGCAGGAGTACCGTATGTTGTGATTGGAGCACTATGAGGTTGATAACGTGGCTGACTTTGTGGAGGAAATTGCTGATCGAATGTCAGTGAACAGATTATATCAACGGAAAGTGACTTAACTTACCGGCGGTGGCATATTATTGTATGATTGCATATTTCCATTGTTTATCATTGCAGGATTAAATGGTTGCGGAGGTGGAACAAATTGAGTTTGCATTTGGCTTTGAAAATTGTTTGGCATAACAACATTGTATTGCTGAACTCCCATTGCGGTGTAGTTTTGGGTTGGGATCCAAGCTGGCTGAGTTTGTTGTTGTGGAAAGTACGGGGTGTACTGAGATCGAACGTCGAAGCTTTCGGAGTCATCACGACGCTGCTTTCCAACTTTACCCCTCTTGCCCTTGTCTTTTGTGGAAACAGAGCTGGAACGCGACATCTCATTACCTTCTTCGGTTTCTAGATCATTATTAGCAATCCGACAAAATCGTCTCACGACAGGTCTTTGAAAACCTACCTGGTGTGGCGTCCCCAGATTTATCTTCTTTGCCGAAGATTCGTTCCCGGGCTGCAAGATAAACGGCTTCTCGCTCCTCTCGGGAAAGTCTTCAAATAAAGTCAGCATCAAAATCATGATAAGGATGTAAGATATCGTACTTTTCTTTAGCGGACTGTGCCTTTTCTTTGGCTTCGCTTCCCGTCTCGGAAGTAGCTTTTGAAGGGCTGAGTCCAGTATCACCATCACCACCTCTACGCATAATTTTCATGGCAGGCAGGTTAGGAGGAGGGGTATTCCCAGTAGTAGGTGGGTTGGAGATGCTCGTTAGAGATGGCGGAATTCTGCAGAATGGCGTTCTAAAGATACGAACTGCTCCAACTACAGCATCAACTTGATGTGTCATGTGGTAGTAGTCCGCCAATTTGTGAGTTAGCATTCTGCAGAACGAGTTGCATGGTGGCAGATCAATGAAAGGCTCCCTGTAAGCATGTTAGTTATACAATAACGATCGTTAGCCAGGGGCATAGCCCTTACTTAGAGTCCTTGACAAACTCAATAACATCTTGCTCAAGACGAAGCAGAAATATGCGGTCCTTTGGTGATTCCAGTGCCTCTAAAAGTTTTTCATCCGGAGTCTGGCGATAGAACAGTGTAAACGCTTCAGTCGATCCTGCTGGACCTACAAGCGGCTTAGATTTATCATCTGTGGTTTGCTGTCCGGATGATCCACTTTGAGGAGTAACAATGCCCTGGGTATGGCGCTCCTGCATGAGTTGGATACTGCGTCGATCAGGGGCTTCGCAAAACTGTGCACGATAAGCTCTTGCAGCTGCTTCAGACCCAATCCTGGAGCCGGCAACGATGGAACCGCGACCTGAAAATGTATCATCATCTTCAGCTGCTTTTACGCTTGCGCTGTCATCGGGGCGTAAGGACTCCTTCTCATCCAAAGCGAAAGTTGTACCTGAAGTTATGCTTTTCCCATCCAAGCTTGGAGGCTTCGTACCCAGATCGTACCCGGATTCTGTTCTTTGAAATGGATCATCGGGAAAACCTTCTCCCAAGTCTCGTTTGTGGGAAGCTGCGGCTATCCCCGAACCATTGACAACAAGGCTTGGTGTAATATCACGGATATGCATCGCTTTGACAGTATCCGCCAAATCAGGTTCCTTCTTAGCAACCATAGATTTGCTCTCTGCAACCGTCCGGTTCTTTGAAGTTTGATCATTTGTGGCGGCGATCGTTTCCTTGAGAGTGACCATACAAATATCATTGCTTGTAGCAATAGGCCTGTCTGTATTTTTACTCTCATGTACAGATGGAGAGATATTCTCAGGTTTCGTATTTTGTACAGCAGTTGAAGAGACAGCAATTTTTGCGAAAGAAGCGAGAGCTACATTATCCTTCCCAGCTGAGGCAGCAACCTATGATCGATCTTGTTAGCAAAGCACTTAGATATGATAGCGAATCCATAAGTCCACCGGTGACAAGTCACCAAATGGTCTGAGGGAATACCTAGTAGATTGCGCACCTTTGCGAATGACAGCCTCGAGGGGTCTGTCGTCATCTGCGCCGTAGCCATGATGAAGAATATACTTTAATAGTAAACCAAGTCGCGGAAATGAGTGTAGATGCCCAGATTGGACAATGTCGAAATCGCAAATTGGTGGAGGAGCCGTCGAAGAGTAGATAGTTTTGGAGTTATGTAAATTAAGGAAGTAGATTAACAAAAGCGTTCAATGAAAAGAAGTGACATCTGGTCATTGTCGTTGCAGACAAGCTATTGTAAAATAATTATTTGGATTGAAAGTTTTCGTTCTTTTCAGAGTATTCGTTTTTCAGGACCGAATTGGCTGGTGGAAGTCCTGATGTGGTTTTTGGTACAACCCACTTCCTCCAAAGATAATCGATACGCCGATACTCCTATTACCGACAAACTGATTCTGCCCAAATAACTCACCAGTGTCATATAAAGATACTGTGAGAGTTTGCTGAGTATTTAGTATTTAGTATTTGGGTATCTCGTGTCTCGTGTCTCGTGTCTCGTGGTATGTCGGGATAAAAGTGATGTTCACATAGGAGATTTCAAAAATCTCCAAGGTGCATCATAACCAAGAGATTGATTGATTGATTGATTGAGTGATTGATTGTGCTGGCCCGGTGGGTGGACATTCACACAAGAAGTTTAAGGCTAAGGCTGCCCCGAGAATTCTTTAGCGGGAATCCTGAGTTTAAAGTGGGGCTTTCATTGATCAAAGCAAGCAAAGACGATCTTGATAAATCATTGATGATAGGAAGATATATTCATAAAAACAATATTACCATTACCACAACATATCTAGCCGTTTTCCCCAAAAATATTTCTAGCTGAACTCCTTTTCCTGAATCATCTTTCCCATTGGTGTTGCTGAATCAGTCCTTGGATAAGGTCAACCAATAGGTTCTATTTGAAGCTCCTAAAGTCCCCAGTCTAGTCCTCCAGGATTGGCAGCATATAAATTCATTCTATAAATTTAAAATACTTCTTCAACCACTTGCTTATTAACACTACGATATCATCAAGCAAAGCACCGATATCATGAATCGCTACCATGGCATCAATAGGCCTGCTACTATTGGGGGTCCTTCAAGGGCATCTGCTTCAACTACATGCCAAAAATGTCTAAAGAAAGATATGTTTAAGTTCTTAATTAGCTTGATTCCTCATAGCTAACTCTTCATCACGGCACTATAGTTATGAATGCAAAGCAAATGCGCAGGAACGTCCATATGTTTCCCGACCCTCTCGTACACAACAACTTTCAAATCCCAAGCTTGTTCCAAAATTGACAAGTGATGTACCACCAGACCTTTTGAAAAAGTACGTGTTTGTGCTCAGCTACGCTCGCATGTCCACCCTTCCTTCTTTGCCCCTAATGACTCCTAGATACTGTTAGAAGGGTGTTGCTAGGCTTTAACTTCTGGGTGAGGCAATTGGGGCATTGCATATTGGGGGCTCATTACGACAGTCTACAATGGGGCTAGAAACTTGTGCTGACTGCTTATGATAGGAAGGGTATTGCTGATGAGCAACTTGCGAAAGTCGAGCAGGAAAGAGGCCGCAAACGCGAGAGACAAAATGAGGACTTGGAAATGGGAGCCTCCAAGCGGAGACGGTCAGTTTCTTCAGCGTCAGTCTCCACAATATCTACAAATATGTCACGTTCGCCTTCACCAAGACAAGCTCGGCCCGCATCCGATACATACAATTCTAGACAGTCACATTCACCACCCCGAGCAGCCCCCAGTCAATACAAGCGTAGAACCCCCAGCTTCTCCCCGTCACCACCACCATCTCGACCAGACATACGGAACTCGGGAACGAAGCGGAGAAGAGACACATCCTCTTCCGTAGACTCATACAGTTCTAGAGAAGAACAAGGCATCAGAAATTCGAGAGAAAGAACAAATAGCCGAAGTACGAGAAAGAGATTCAACGACCGAAGCCCTGAGGTGCGTGGGAGAAGAACTGAAAGTCGAAGTCCCTATAGAGGCAGGAGAAACCTTTCAAATGATAGGAGACGGTTTGATCAGCCTCAGGTCAAGGAAGGGCGTAGGGAATCTTTCGCATCTTCTGAAACTCATGCTCCACGCCCGGTGAGAGAGAGGAGTGTGAGCCCTTTTAGCAAGAGGCTAGCGCTTACGCAAGCGATGAATATGGGTCGGTGAGCAAAAGGGACAAGGAGAGGGCGAGAATGGTTGCGTGGTTGAGAAATACCATTTGGCTTTCTGCCAAATCTGTGTGTATATTAATTTTTTGAAGACGCCAATACGCCTCATAGTATGCCTGTTACGAAAAAAACACCTTTTATACAATCGAATTAAGAAATCCCGAGGTTGATCTTATTGTAGATCTTCATCCTCTCTTTCCCTTCGTTCTTCCTCTTCCTCTTCCTTTTCCCGTAGCTTGACTCCCTCCACCAAAGCAACACCTTCCATCCCCATCTCCTCTCCATCCTCACTTGCATTTATTACGCCCTTCCCATCCTTCATCCTAGCTGCATTTTGTGCCCTTTCAATCCGTTCCCTCACTAGCCTTGCGATTGCATTCTCCGTCCGTACATTTAAAACCTCCAATTTCTTTTCCAAATCCCTCTTTAAGTCCCAATTAGGTTTCTTAGGCTGTAATTTGAATAGATCCACCCCCTTATCATCCTGTTCCTCTTCCTCCGCCTTTTTCCTAATTTCCTTCTCGACATCTGCAGCTTGCTGCTCAAGTGTAGGTTTCTCGAGCGCTAATGTGGGAGGGGCCTCAAAACCAAGCTTGGGAGCCTTGGCTTCGGCATCGTAATTTCGTCCCGAGAGATGTAGTTTTGCGACATCAGGGGAGGCTGGTGGTGAGGGGGAGCGTGTGGATTCTGGTGCTACGATTTCGTCGGCTGGTTGCTTTCTTTTCAGAGATTTGAGTTTTGCGAGTCGCGCTTTGCGCTCATCTGCTGCGGCGCCTAGAGTGGCATGTGTAGATGACATCGCCTGGGTTTATATGATGTTATTAATTAGGCGTGTAGCTGAAATGGCGGTTTTTGTATGTTCCAGCTATCGAGAATTAAGAAGTTCATATTAGAGAAATCCACAGCCGGGAGAGATCTTGAAGTTCCAATGCGCAATATGATTGGCTTATTTTAATCTCAGCCTGGTCTCACCCCGGCCACTAAGATAAACCTTAATTTTTTTTCCGGGTCGCCAATTTTCGGATTGAAGCTGTTCTCGCTGTCAATATAAGGTGTCAGTCAATGGATTAGAAAATGCATGCCGGCAGCTGATGCCTCCATTTCATAGCTCTCTATCAAGACGATGGTCGCCATCGGAATTGCCAATTCTTCCATTCCTCGCACCTAGAGTCTTCCAACCATGGCCCTCCAAAAGTGCCAGAGTTTATTCGAGAACGGAAACGGGAAGAAATCAAGACGAGAGTGAGCTTTTAGTAGCAAAAACCGGGAGGAGGGAAGAAGCATTAAAGCGCCTTGGAAATTCATCAACAAATGTTCCAGTGCAACCAGGCACAAAATATATCAGATTCAGCAAGCGGCGAACGAACCCCGCTTCCTTTACCCACGTAGACCTTTCTGTCCGTGGCCCCATAAGACGCTTCTCTTCGAAATCTGGTTTCGGGAGGGTAGCTGAGAACAATGGGGAAGATAGTTCGGCCACAGAGGATCAGTCCAAGGCACCATATGATTTTGGGTCCAATGCGCGGATGGAGACCCAGCCTAGAAGTGTCACACTGACTCATCAATATTCAGAGGGGGCAGGAGGCTCTGCGGCACGCAGTTCACAAGAAAATGGTTTGCCGGATGTTTCACCTGGATCTCACAGTTTGCATTTGAATACTGTACCGAAGACGCGACATTTGCGATTAAGGTCAAAGTCCCACCGAATTCTTTTGGACAAGGTCGACACTCTTCCATCATACGATGCGGAGACGAGTCGCTTCGGAGATTTCACCATTCCTTCCCTACGAGGTCGCCCAAAGCCCACGTTGCCACAATCCTCGTTGCTTGCACCCCCGCCCATAGCTCGAACTGAAAGTCTGGCAGGCCTAGTATCACCACCTGCTTCTGCGACCATCACGCCACCTGAAAAGCCCAGCAATGATGCGAGTTCATTATATCCACCCATTACAGCTGCAGAAACGGTCCCGTCCAAAAGGCCTCGCCAGAGATATAAGAAAGATAAATCAAGAAGACTAGGACGGCCAATCCTAGGGACACGCATTAAAACCAGACCCTCGAGAAAATCGGTTCTTTTTCGCGCTTATTCTTTTCGACGACTTAACGGATATAGATTTCCCCGAGAGAATTTTCGACGGCCGAAAGGTCTATCGTCTATACATTGGAAGATTTCTTTGGATCGACAACGCCTATACTCTCAACGTTTTGCAAATATTCATGCGCCGTTTAAAGCATTGCATGAACAACATGAAATTTGGGCGAAGCAGCAAGGCCTCCCGAAACTCTCGACCAAATATTTAAAAGTAGACATAGATACAGAAGCCAACATCATGAAGTTACAGATGTGGTCTTGGCGGTTCGCTATCATTAATCAGCGACATGAAGACGCTTTGAAGGGTTACCCTAAATTGGAGTATAATAAGGTCGCTGTTTCGAAGTTTCCTACGGCTTCGAGATTGCTATTCATCAAGCAAGACAATGTCGCTGCCTTGGCCAGCATCTGGCGTCGAGTTCCTGCAGAGATTCGTTCTGATGTTTGGGAGGAACTCATGCTTACATCAATGAACCAATATCCTGCATCTACTCTCAAGTTACTACTCGCGACGTATCAAGCACCGTCTTTTCCGCCTCGCTGGGCTGCAAATGATTGCCTCGATTTTGTAGTATCCCATTATTTCGGATCAGAAGAGCGCAAATCCACTCGAGAATCTTTCACTCCCAACGATCTTCAACAGATATTTGAGAGTATTCGATATCTTCAGCTTCGCGGTCTCCGGCTTAGCGCGCGCTCAGTGTACCTGTTACAGTCAATGATGAATCAAAAAGAATTCAGAACATTCTATCTCGTAATAGCGGGAACAGGGCAACATCTTGCGGGCAGCAGTTTACTGCGATTTACCTATCGATTTGCACGGTCTAGAGAGACCGACTTGGCTTTCCAAGTCCTTCAGCAGGCCACTAAACAAGGCTTCAATCTGAACCACTGGAGATGGCCACAAATGTGCACTGTACTTCTTGCCAGAAGATATCGTAATCCTGATGCTCAGGTCACCGATACGGAGCTTTTTGATTTCATGCTACATCACGGTCTAAAGCCTAGTATTGTTACCTACAACGTCCTGATTCAGAATTCACTTCAGGCCGGTGACCATGTCACGGCGTGGCAAATCTATGATATGATGATTGAAAATGGAGTCAAGGCGGATGCATACACTTATTCAATTATGCAAAATGATGCCAAGATTCGTGATGATGATATCGCGCTGGAGAAACTGGCGCATTGGATGAATGAAGACGGTGTGGGAAATAATTATACTGTCACCGATACCTTAGACGCAGTCTTCCGCTTGAATAGACGGGAGTACTTCAAGCGATCCCCCAGCGAGAGAAAATCTCTTCAGACACCATTCTCACAAGTGATTCCGATCTATTTAAAGAATTTTAACTTTGAACCATTAGCTCAACTTATTCCTACTTTTGAGGACAGTTTGCTAACTCCGGTGTCAGCAAAGGCTGTCGGAGAGGTGGATAACATCTCGGTTGCAACCACTTATCAAACTCCAGTCCAGGCTGAGCAAGATCAGCGCCGTCCTGACCTGGCTGTTCCCGAGGCTACAGTGTTCAGCTATGACTATAATGTTGAACAAGTTTTGATGGAGCCGAACCATGTGACGCTGATAGTGATGCTGAAGGCATACATTGCAAGCGTTCGTCACTACAAGGCTTTATTAAGATTTTACAATCACTTCAAATCCTTGATATCCGCACAGAACCCAATAGTCGCTCCCTTACTGGAGGAGGCTCAAATTTACAATCATTTGCTTGTTGGACTAGGCCATCTAGATGCACCGATGCATGATTGCCTTAGAATCATTGCTGACATGCAAAGTCCGCTTTCCAACCCAGGACGGTCTGTACCAGCTACCGAGACTGATCAATCTCAAGATGAAAACAAAATCGTTACGTTGCCCAGAATTCCAGATGAGAGCGACGGCGGGTTTGAGTCAGACGATGCGTTTTTTAACACAGAGGAGAGTTTCCGGCCACCGGCCCCAAGTCTTCATACATGGACTACATTACTTAATGTATTCATGCAACGTCGTCAACCTCGTGCAGCCGAAAAGGTATTGCAGATCATGATTGAGAAAGAGGGTTTGACACCTAATCAAGCCACCTGGAATGCCTTGACTATGGGCTACATGAGACTGCAAGACCCAGTCATGACAGCTGATGCCCTCATCCGAACAAAGAAATCCGGATTCATCGTCGACCAAATTATGGCAAGTAGGTGGTGGCTCAGATTCCAAGCTAGAGCTCGTTTAAGTGAAGCCTTGGAATCTGCCCCCGGTGGCAATGAAACCTCATTGGCAGATGTGGCCAATGCTATGGAGTCTGAATCAGAGATGGCAGATCCAGCCGACGAAGATGTTATTGATGAAGAAGTTTTGGAGGCTACCACTTCAACAACAGGGGATATATACCGTATTCTTAAGCGACGTTTGCATGCCGTCAACTCGCCTGTCCATCCAAATTGGATATTTGATGCTATGATTCGCGTCGGCGAAGAAAATATCATCGAACAGGAAGCCGAACCAATGCCAGACAATGGAGACGAACAAATTTTCGATAATGTAGCTGAGTCTCGAGTGAAATTGGTTCAATATCTGAACAGACCAAGTAGTGCCATCGAAGAAGATTTAGGTCAGCTTGAGGACAGCCAAGAGGCGAAAGCATCGTCAGTGGTAGGCGGCCGTGTCGAACAACAACCACTTTCATCAGTGACTGAAGATGAAAGAGAACCGAGGCTATTGCCAGCCAACAGGCTAGTAGTCCGGAAGGTGACACAATTTAAAATATCCACAGAAGCAAAAGCTTTCCGCCGCACGTCTCGAGCGAAGGATTTGCCTACGGGGGTAGAACCACCTCAAGCCTACTCCAAAAATGACAGAGATCCACTATCATGAACAGACAGTGGGTTATGCAATATACATCTAGATGAGGATGAGGCTTATGATTGCTTGTGCCACTTTTGTATTTGCTGCGAGTATATAAATGCCGCCAGTAAAGGCGGGTGTAACTTATTGCAGTATATGTAAGGTCTTAGCGATAGATTAGAGGAAATAGAAATCCATCTCAATAGAGTTACGTTGATTTTCTTTTCGTGGAAAAGACATACGTAATATTCATTTTTCACACTTCTAGAGATGCTCCCGGTGCGCTTCTATAATATTCACAATCGATGGTGAGCCCTTTTTTTATGCGAAGCTCATCCGATAAGAATGAGGGGGTTTCCTATCAGGCACGCTAGCTTTCTTGGTGGGGTTCAAGTTCCTGCAACTTCAATAAAATTTGAAGCTATCAATTGAAGCATCTGTACACCTATTTACTAGGTATCTTCATCATGCCAGACAAGGACGCAGGTACTCCGAGAGTCTTTCTCATTCGACAGTAAGTGTTTGCTTATAGTTGATCGAAACGTCCTTCCGCAAATCTGCCAAGGCATGGGTTATACTTCAATTTTCTCACTCCGATGCAATCGAAATGGATACTGGATACTGACTGTGTGTCAGTGGTAAGTCACTTGTGGCTGTTTGAGTACTATAATTCACACTATCGATAAGATGATCTGAACTCACAAACATCTTTTAAGGGGATCAAGAATTTGCATAATCAGTTGTCTAACCTCATCTTGTATCAGGAGAGACAGAGTGGACTATCTCAGGTCGTTACACAGGCCGAAGTGATATTCCTTTAACTCACCATGGAGAAAAACAAGTTTCCTCTTCCGCAGGCGTTCTAGTTGGCCCAGGCAAGATTATCGATCCATCCAAACTCGCGCACCTATTTATAAGTCCACGAACTCGAGCTCGTCGCACATTCGAGATTCTCTTCGACGAAAATACGCAGAAGGAACTTGAAAAAAAAACGGAGATTACCGAAGATATACGAGAATGGGAATATGGTGCCTATGAAGGACTTCTTACTGCTCAGATCCGAGCTGCTAGAAAGGAGAAGGGTTTGGACAGTGAGAGGCCGTGGAACATTTGGCTTGATGGTTGTGAAGAGGGCGAAACGGCGGCTGAGGTATCGTATCGCTTGGATTCGGTGATTGCGAAGATTCGTGAGATTCAGGCACCTTATATGCATGGGGAGAAAGGCGTGGATGTTGTGCTAATTGCACATGGACATATCTTGAGGGCTTTCGCGAAAAGGTGGATTGGATTTGAGCTAGGGAGAGCGCTACCTATGATGCTTGAACCCGGAGCTGTGGGAGTGTTGAGTTATGAACATCATAAAGTTGATGAGCCGGCCTTCTTGTTGGGTGTGAATATGGGCGCCAGCGAAGAGTAGAAATAGAAGTCCTTGGTCGAAACGCTAGACTGGATAGAGATATTATGCAAATGCTTTAACTACTGTACATTCGCCTTTTTGCAAATTTTTGGGTATCATGATTTTCGTTTAAATGTGTACAAGAACAACCCCTCTCTAGTAAAAGTCTTTCTATCTTGATCCTCAATCTCTTCAACCAAGAACTTCTTCTTTGCATTCTTCATAAACTGCATATCTGCTCTCCTTCTCTTCTTAAAACAGAAATAGATAGCCGCATCCTTTGATAATTCTAAAAGCTCTTCCAGAGTCTGGAGAAGCAAGGGAAACGCCGGCTCAAAATAGACGCAGTCAGCTGCTAGGATAACATCTGGCTTATCTTTCACTACCAGCTCTGGTAACGGTTCACCCCTATTAAATAATTAGAGAGCGAACAAAATCATGAATGGCACTGGTTAACATACCAATTTAAAATCAACGGCTCAACCTTCGACTCAAGTTCATTAAGAGAAATGTTACTCTTCATAAGTTCAAACATGACTTCCATATCCGAAAGTATCAATGGATGTTGAAGATCACATGCAAGAGCCAAGGCTAATCCCACCAAACCACCCCCAGCCCCGAGTTCGAGTCTAGATCCTCATCAGTTCCCGAAATTGAAAAATATGATGGGCATGGGAACATACATTCTAGCATCCCTCAAAGACCCTCTATGGTACCGTAACATATGCTGCGCAAGCACCATACCGGCAGGCCATAGTTGACCACCACATCCTTTGGAGAGATCTTCGTGAAGCTTTAGTGGGGGTTCAAGAAGACCGGAAAAGTTTACAGTGCTGGTTGTTGCGGCTTTATAGGTAGGAAGAGGCGCCAGATCGATTCCTATGGCTAGAGGTGAGAACTCTGGGGAGGGAGATCTAGAAGTCATTTTGGCTATTTGAAAATTTAGAAAGTCTATAAGTGGATGGACTGGTTAGACATACATTGCTGTCGCGGGTTTGATATCGCTCCACCTACCAGGAATTCTGCCGGATTATGTAAGTTGCGTCGCTTGAAGAAACTCACCGCCCAATGGCGAATGTACATCCCTTCATCTATTCTCCCTGTGACAATCCTTTGCAATCCTTTCTCACGCACCAAAAAGGATACCCCTGACCTGGACAATTGGATATACTCGGCAAGGAATGCTAAGAACATTGAATAATGATGCAGGATTTGCTGGAGTTTACACCTAATGGGACGTTCGAGGATTGAACAACCCTAGGTACTAACTACACTTTGTGACTTCTGACCTCCCTCTATTGCTATCAAAATACCGCGAACTATCTCAGGTAGTTATCTGAGAGAAATGAACTTCGGGAAAGAATCTAAGATCGGTATTGGAATGATTTCTCGACAATTTTCTCACTTCAAAATTGCCACAAGATGTTGCTCGCTTCAGTGGGGCTGATCAATGGAATTTGAATAGTCGATGTATAGCCTCAAATCAGCATGTCAACCTCCATTAATGTTTCGATTATTTGGTAAGGCGGGGTATGATATTTTCTTACCCCTTACTTCACGATGGTTCTCAAACTTCAGGTAAGGTAATGCCTATAGGTAAATCTCCCATCTCCCTCTACTGCGCCTTTGAATACCTAACGATGGCAAGTCCCTGATATTTTCCTATGTCGAATTTCATCCGTCAGTCGCCGTTTTCACCTTAAGATTTTGTTGACATGTATTTTCCCTCATTCTGTATGCAAGTAGTATCTTCATCCGGACTCATTGAGAATAACATCTGCAAGAGTCTCTGGATATGGCACTGAGGGCTACTCTGTCTGCTATTGCCGTCTTTGGAGCAGTCGCCGATGCTATACCAGCAATCGCATATCCGATCAATGCCCAATTTCCTCCTATCGCGCGTGTGTCATTACCATACTCATATACATTTCCTCAATCAACATTTACTTCAACATCCCCTCTCAGATACAGCTTATCCGACTCACCTCAGTGGCTCTCCATCGACAGCACTTCTCGAACATTATCAGGCATACCATCCAGCATTGATGTTGGGACTGGAACGGTGACAGAAATCAGCTTTGGGGTAATCGCAAGCGACTCGTCGAGATCTGTCACCTCAAATACTACTCTAGTTGTTTCAAAGAACTCACCACCGTCGATTAGGATACCAGCGCAATCACAACTCGCTTCACAGGGATCATTCTCAGCATCTTCTACGTTGTTATACCACCCTTCATCACCCTTCGAGATCAGCTTTGACCCGGCAACATTCTCGAGTAGTGGCGGAACAAATCTTAAATACTATGCATTGACAACCGACGACACACCTCTGCCTTCCTGGGTCCTTTTTGATGATCGTACACTTACTTTCAGTGGTGAAACTCCGGAGTATGCTTCTCTCATACAACCACCCCAAACTTTCGGTATTCAGCTTATTGCTTCGGACGTAGCTGGATACTCTGGAGCATCTATTCCCTTCAACATCAGGGTTGGGGTACACCTCCTGGCATTTAGTACAGTAAATTCTGTTGTCGACGCAACACCAGGGGTGGAGGTTAATTACACGGGTTTAGAGAATAGTCTTCAGCTCGATGGGCAGCCTGCCAATGATTCGAACATAGTCTCAGTTACCGCTCAAACACCGGAATGGCTTACCTTCGGTAATGATACTCTCAGCCTGACAGGCACACCGCCATCTGACGCCGTCTCGTACAACGTCTCTGTGCAAGCAGTTGATATATATGGGGATAATGTCAATACTGTGGTCTTGATCAAAATAGCTACTGCATTATTCGTTGGTCCCATAAAAAAAGTGAATGCAACCATCGGTTCCAAGTTCTCTTTTAGCCTCGGCGCCTACATCGCGAACACTTATGATACTACATTAACGGCCCAAGTATCTCCACCGACAGATTGGATATATTTTGATGCTCATGGCTTTGTGATATCTGGGAAGGTGCCTACTTCTGCTGAGCCCTCCAATATCAATATTACGCTCACAGCAACCTCTAAAACATCAAAGCGCAGCAGCTCTGAATCTTTCAACTTAGCCATTCAGGCTTTAGATGGCGGCTCACCTACGGGCTCAGATCCGATTCCATCATCATCTGGTACATCTGTAGCCTCTGGCAGCAATAACCCTGCAAGCAAAGATTTGAGCAAAGGAGAGATAGCAGCAATTGTGGTTCCGATACTAATCGTCTTTATAGCACTAATTCTCTGTCTATTTTATTATCGAAAACGGCGTTCTAGTTCCTCGATACGTTCAGGAGGACCTTCCAAAGAAGATATATCAGGGCCTTTGAAAAGCACGTCTAGCATAAAACGCACATTCTCCGCTAAAAAGATCGCACCACTTCAACTCGATACCTCCGGATTTTCTATCGATGCTAGTTCTAGTGTTTATACGTCGACCACGCCCAATTTTGTGGTTCATGATAATCGTAAATCACTCAGGCGTTCTCAAACTTTGGCCCCGAAATCTCAAGTCCACGAGTCTCAAGGCTCGGGAAATCTGGCGAGGGCATACTCGGAAAATGTTTTGAGTAAGACTCCCAATGGGAGTACTTGGAGAAATACTCAGGATACTGGTTATACTTTGGACTCGTCGGGAACAAATAGTAGTAACATGCTTCAGCGAAATTATTCGAATTATTCAAGGAAGGGACATACGAGACGATCGCAATATGTTATAGGCAATGGCCCAAGGCTGAGGGATAGTGAAATGAGTCAACTTGGTAAACAAAGCCTTCTTGGCACCAATGCTTCAGACGGTACAATATTGAACCTGACAGACAGTAATTTTTCCTCATCTCCTTTGGATAATTTCTCTGTGCTTTCAGGAGACTGGAGTAAAGCTGCACGGGCACCTCTTGCACCACGACAAAACAAGCAAGGCCAGAATACCGATAGAAGACGCGCCCATCGAAAATCAACAACTCGAAACCTCAACTTTGCAATGGCAGACGGTTTAGATAAGAGAATAAGTGGACTAGGTCATGGAGCCCGAGAATCAACATCCCCATTTAACAATGCTCCAGGGAATAGGGGAAGTATAGGACATGGTCAACACCCAAGTCTTGCGCGTAATTCTCGCACTTGGAGAACGGTCAACACGATTGAGACGGATGCTGATAAACATCGAAGTATAACAAGCGTATACTCAACCGCCTCTACGGATCTCCTGAAATTCGGACATGCAACTGTTTCACCGACCGGAGGCAAGGAAATGTCAAGTATCAAAACGGTACCTAGAAGTCCTCTACCACCAGCACCAATCTGGGAACAGGAGACGGGAGGAAATAGTAGAATGTCCTACAGTAGCATCAACACCCGACCCGTTTCCCGACGCGGCGGCGTTTCTCCATTTTTCGGCGGTGGCGGAATGGCCTCAGTCCGTCGAAAAGCAAGAAGAAGTTATGCAGATTCTCCCACCGTTCCCGAAGAAGTACATATCGGCGATGAAGTCGAAGTCGCCGGAACAGGAATCAATAATGATACATTGGGGGTAACATATCCTAATGGTTATTCTAGCGCTAAAGAAGGAACGCGTCAATTACGCTCTTATATTCAAGCTACGTTTAGTAAATCAAGACTTAAGGGGAGTGATAGTTTGAGGAGTATGGATAGTCGCTTTGAGAGTGTTTCGAATAGTATGCAGGAATTGCAGATTAAAAGTGATGCGCAAAGTCAAGGGGGTGTATCGCAGAGCCAGAGTCGGCATGCGCAACTTCTTGAGATGGATAGAAGAGAACGGGAAAGGGGAACGGAAAGAGGAGTAGGACAAGCAAACATAGAAACGGAAACAGGAAGCGATGTCTTTCCCAGTGAATTCAGCGCGGGTAGTTGGGAAAGTATTGGAGAAAGCACGGATGTAGATTCGCAGCCGAATTTTATCAGGCATGGGACTAATGGAACGATTCCGCAGATACCCCAACTTCCTGCTCTAGGTTCAGACGGTAGTGGAATTGCTACTGATAGTGGTATTGGAGCAAGAGGAAGAATTAACACGCTCGCCATCCCTTCCTTCTCTCCTTTCCTCTCGAATCCCTTTTCTCCTGACCCTGGCGCACCCGAAACCCAAAGCGGATATCAAAATCCCTCTCCTCGTCGCTCCACAGAAACGGACCTTAAACAACAAGACAAAAACGAAAGGGATAGAGAAGCCCGAGAGGAAAGTCCAACGATAGGAAATCTAATGGTAGGCCCCAATGCACGAATGGTGATGGGAGCAGGAAGGAGACCGGTTAGTGTGGATGCGAGGGAGAATAAGAGGATTAGTAGTACAAAGGCGAAGATTGGACGACATGGGGAGGGTGGGGAGAGTGTGGTTACGCTTGGGAGTTTGGGAGGGAGTGTCGGGGGGAGTGTCGGGGTGCGGAGTCCGCCTCCTAGTAGGGGGAAGGGTGGAGGGGGGATTGGAATAGGAAAGGGAAAGGGAAAAGGTTATGGAGGGAGCGAGGGGGATTTTAGTGCGTATATTTAAGAATCCGAGATGGCGGATCGAAAATGGGAGATGGGAGGTTGGATATTGTGTTCGGGTTTGCACTGGCTAATAGACGTTGTATTGTGTTAGGAGTTTGCACATGATGACTTGGATAATAATGAGAATATCAAAATTTAGTTGTTTGGAAATTGAGGGTTGAAATAATGAATTCGAAATTCGAAGCATGTTTGTGTAACAGCAGATAGTATGATTTCAACATTAAATGATAGGATAAGATCCAACTTCTCTCGGTACATACTATTAGTTAACCCTCCGAACCTTCTCAAGATATACCACGTGAAATTTGATTTCGAAGTGGGCAATCGCCATATTTTGTGCACTTGCGACAGTCAGGTCTATTGCAACTCCGCCGGCATCCACATTGGTCTTCTCACGTGCATTCACGTGATATTAATTTATCAAGCCATCTAGCATCGTGGTATAGATGGAATTATGAGCTAGAAAGCGTAAGAAAAATCCTTGACAAAATCTAGATGTTTTACCTTGAAGAAAGTGAAATTGTGGCAAAATAAAATATCTTGCGTTCATTTTGCTAGCTCTGCTTGCTACCTTCAACTCCACGATTTCTTCCAGTCTCGAACAACCAGTACTGCATCGTAAAATGGCGCCGCAGAACAGTGGTACACATGCAGAGATATGGGACGATTCCACACTTGTGAACTCGTGGAATGAAGCTCTAGAAGAATATGAGGTAAATAATTCAAGCCTGATGACGTGAATATTGCTAATAACAAACAGAAGTATCATAGTATTCACGCTCGAGGAGAAAAGGTTGAGGATGTGTTGAACGCGTTTGAGAACCAAAATAATGGATTGTAAGGAATCAGTTCCCTTTGGTATTCTGTCATCACTGAACTATCTTAGGGAGGTAATAATGGATGAAGACGGTGGGGAGATCGTTGAAGAACATCTAGAGGAGAATACTATCAAGCAAAGCGAGTTTGAGAAAATAAAAGATCATACTCCAACAGAGACCGGACCTAGAGTAAGCATTGAAAGAGATCCACTGATATACATTTTGACTAAATTTTATCATCCGTTAGGTTGATGAACAACCTGCCGGTACAGCAAAAGAGAACGGATCTCAACCTCCATCTTCAAAAGTTCCAACACTGCCACCACAGTTAATTGGCCAAGGTGAGATATACAATCGGCGTTAATACACGTAAGGCTTAGGCTGACGTGGAGTCCTCATACAGTGCACGATGAAAACCTTAAGAATCTACTGATGTCTTGGTACTATGCTGGCTATTACACCGGACTTTACGAAGGCCAACAGCAGAAACAGACCAATAAGGGTACTTAACACGCACATGCTATGGAATGAATCCCTTATGGAGGAACAATCGTCACTATTACGAGTATCTGTGACACGGATGGTTTGAACCATCTGATCTTATTCAACGCGGAGCATTAAGATTTGGGATAGGTACAAAATCCGAGCTGTTCCAGGCCGTGCGGTTGTGGCAGATGTCAGAAAATTTGATGGATGATCTTCATGGTAGCTTAGAAGCACCAACTTTACAGCAGGTATAGGAGATATGTATTATATGGTATCATCGCCCGAGGAGTTTACTTTAATGCTTATGATGAGATATGATTGATTACTTTCATCCTGACCTTAGCATCGAGAAAACTTCAGATGAATATCTTTCAATCCACGACCCTCCGTGCGCCTCACACCAATTATCAGATCAATGTTCTCCTTCACGGCATCGAATTTAATGTTGGAGACTTTAGCTTCAACAAGGATTTTAACATTGACATTTATCCCATGTCCATTTACCTGTCGTCCGAATATGACAGCTGAGACGAACCTGGCACGCGCCACAGGGGGTCCCAAAACAATAAATGTTAGGGCTGGACCAGGGTAAAATATCCCTATGGAGCAAAGATTGGACTTCAATATAGGCTGTACTATAGGCTATGAACATGATGTTCAGCGACTTTTGGCGTTAACATACAGGGATGAAAGATTAAAGATTATTTTGTGTTTGGGCTTGGTATTGACGACAAGGCTTTTCATCACATCTTCATCCAATCATCGTTTCTAAAACGTTGGAACTTTTGGCATAGAACCTCGTGAAGGCTCCTGGTAATAACTTTCTTTTTCTAATGGCAGTACAATTGACTCTGAACCGGACAAGTAGATCTCCGAGTGGTATGATAAATCCTGGAGGCCCCCTTCACCGAATCGTTTCGACCAAGGATGTTTGAAGCAAGTGCTTTTATTTTGTCTTTGAGCCCTATTATTACATTTCTTATGACTGGATTAATATCAAGACGGTTCCCAACACCTAGTGCATTATTTTCTTTCATTCTCTCATTCTATCATTCTTGAACTTGTGAAGCCTTTCATTCATCCGTCTTTTAGTATTCTTCTAATAATACCATCACGAGCAGGCCCTCGCCAACTGCCTACTTTACTACTTCTTAAGTCAACTCACAATCATTACACAAGCTAAGACAGCTTTGATATTTTAGCTTTTCTCCGCAGTGCGGTTTGCATATCACTCTTTCACATCCATCTTATATTTATACGGCGTTCAGTCCTCATACCCCAGTATTCGTCATGAGGTCTTCAGTCATCGCAGCATTATGCGCAGCACCATTAGCTTTGGCTGGTAATCTTCAGCATGGCTTAGTTAAACGCGGAGTAATCACGCCAGAGTTCGCCGAGATATCATCGGAGCTTGTTGTCAAGGGAAAGGACATTACAATTGTGCAAGCGAAGAGCGAGGACATCATCATCATCTGGACCAATAATGGTGGTGGAGCTGCCACTCAAACCTTAACGGAAACTAAAACCGTTACTCAAGGAGCGGGCGCAGCAACACATACCGTCATAGTTGGTGGTGCGGCTGGTACTGTCTACACGCCGGAGACAGTTTCCGCTGCTGTCGGAGATATGGTTGTTTTCAATTTCGAAGCTAAAAATCACACCGTCACACAATCAGGTTTTACGACACCGTGTGAAAAATTGGCTGGTGGAATGGATACTGGGTTCGTGCCTAACGTAGAAAATACCATCAGTCCTCCTCCATCGATGGCTATGCAAGTCATGACCGATACTCCCCAGTGTTAGTATACCGCATATACACTCGTTGGTAATCAATGCTAATACGAACACAGGGTTTTACTGCCGTCAAGCTGGTCACTGCGGGTTGGGAATGGTTTTCAGTATTAATCCTACCGCCAAAAAAAGCCATGTCATGTTCAAAGCTATGGCCGTTGCACAAAATGGTACCGGAACCCTGAGTGCAATTCAAGGAGGCACTCCCTCCAGCGGTGTTAGTGGTGAAGCAGCCTCAAGTACTGTAGCATCACCAGCATCACCAGCTGCTGCAATGGCAACCGTAGCTTCTGGAACTGGAACAACAGGTGCCGATGGAACATGCTCTTGCAGTTGTTTATGTGGACAAGCTGCTTTCCCCGATGCTGCTGTACAGGGGGTTGGAATTATTGGTGGTCTTTCTGGTTAGTAACCTTTCTTCTCGGCTTGAATCATATCTGTTGATTAATTCTAATAGCCATGTAGGTGCCATGTCAATGTCTTTACTCGAGAAATAAATGAATGCATGAATGATGGTAGAACACTGCCTCTTGATACCCCCCAAGAATGAACGCTGGAATCTAGAAATGGGACTTTGCTGTGTTGTAACGGTGATAGCAGGCGCTCTAAAGGGTTTGACGCTTGAGATGGGAGGAATTTCATGTACATGACGGGATCGTATGTTGGGCTAGAGTTGCTGAAGATAGGAGATGGTGTATGAGTTGTTGTGATATGTCTTAATAGTTCTCTTTAGTAATGCGTCCTATACATAAATAAATGAATACATTATTTTCCCTTTAGCATTGTTGGTCCCTCTTACCATAACCTTCATCTGACAAAATTAGAGACGGGATATCAAAATGCAAGATTACGTCCTTTCTCCAGTCTCAAACCATGTCCCCACTCAGTAGATTGATTCTAAGGTTAACTCAAAGGTTAAATTCTGGGTCCAATGTCAAAATCCCAAAGTATGTAGCTCTTAGATGGTCAAACTGAACATCCGCATACAATCAAATGATAATAGAACCTCTCTACAAAACATCAATATTCGTAAATCTTCCAATTTTCAGACGAATTACTAGGCAGCCTCAACCTATAAGTTTATCATTTCAGCACCAATCTTCGGGTACCTGGCGACCTTCATTTCTTTCACGAAGTGGTGTTTCAAACAAATTTTGCTAACTTCGTACCTTACTTTGTTTTGTACTTTGGGTACTTTTCTACTTTTCTACTTTTCTCCAAGGCAGATTTTCAAATTTTTGCGTGTTGACGCTGTCCTCTCTTTACAATACTCACGTTCTTTAAGCTGTTGCTTTCTTTTTACTCTCGTTACATCTTAAACGCCAATTCCTGATTCTTCAATTCAACCTCTTTACAGTACATTCCAATCGTATCAAAAGTACCAACCTGACTCACGCCAACCGCCAACCGCAAAAATTCAAACTCCAACTCTCATCACCCTTACTCTTTCCCTCCCCGCTCTCTCCGTGTCAGTCACTCCACCCGCATGTCTCTTCGCAGCCATCAACGGACAAGCTGCCCCTCTGATTTGAAGGATACTTATGATGAGGCTGTGAGCTCTTATAAGAGTACTTGTCTCGAGGGCGCGGGGGTTACAATTAATGAGTTTTTTTCTTATTATGAGACATATCTCTGGTGTTGTAGGTATGGAAGGGATTGGGGAGTGAGTGGTAATGAGATCTGTTGAAAAAATTATACGCACTCGGGTCTTGGTGCGCGTGGGACATTAGATGGGTTATTTTTAAGAGGAAATAAAATAAGTACAATGCTAACCAAGACCCAACAGCAATTATATCATCTTCCTCCTCCGCCTCAGCTACAGCTACAGGCAAAAGCACAGCATCCGGCTCAGCAACCACAACAGCAAGTGGAAGCGGAGCAAGAATTACAGGAAGCGGAAGCGCAAATGCCACGAGTGGATCGACAGCTAGTGCGACGGGAAGTGCTGCTGCTGCGACTGTAACCGCTGCTGGAAATGGTGCTGGGGCGTTGGTTGTTCCGGGATTATTGGGTGTTGTTGGGTTGGTTGGTGCTGTTTTGTTCTAGAGGGAGAGGTTCTTTGATTTTGGGATGAGAGGGGGGGTTAGAGGTGTGAGTGCGGGAGCTGAGGAATGAGTTGAGTGAGAGGAGTGAGAAGAGATGCGGAATTCGAGATCAGATGAAGATAAATTTGTGCATATTACATTACAGAGATATCAGGATAGTTTTTTTTGCAGTTTAGTCGAGCGAAGATTAAGAAGAGCAAATCGAAGAATTTAAATCGTGCTTTACTGAATTTTCTCAAACCCAATCATCTTTTGCATTTGCAGAGTTTGCAAAGATTTGAATTGATGTAGGTTGATATTCTCTCATACAAGCGTACACGAGAATACCTACTATATCATAATCCACATCCTTCATATCCATCCAAGATGAATTTCACAGCACAATCATAACCTCTAGAAGCACTGAATATCCACCATCCTTCTCATTTGAAAAGAAAATGAAAATATCAGTTAAGTCTCCTCTTCTCCTATGCTACTCTACTACTTTACTCCTCTACTCCTTTATCATAACTTCTTTACTTTTCTACCCCCTTAATATAATACCCTCAATCGTCTCCCTCTTTGATAGAATTAAAAATAAGGATATATAGCAATATCCAATAAATAATATCTACTAAATAACACTAGAACAATAAACCATCCTTCCATCTCTCAACTCTATAGAGAATCGGGTATCTACTATCTAGATACTACTATCTAGATAATGATGAGAGGATGTAATTATTTATAAAGATTGCTATACTATGCTATGCTATACCATGCGATGCTCATAAACCAAGTAAGTAGCCACTCTGCTCTACCAGCCGCCAATATCCATCCAAACACACAACCCCATACCGGTACACTCACGCCACTCGCCCAATCAACACGTATAAATAAATGCACGCAGACAGGGTCCACGATCCTCAATTGTGATCATGGGATTTTCCCATGCTGGCAAGTAGCTGGATCATGTGTTTTAGTTCGCTGTGTCTTGTTGTTGAAGTGTGTGTACTCGTATTGTGTACTCGTATTGTGTACTTTTGTTTAAGATGGGGATCCGAGGGGTATATGGGATAGATAGTGTTAAGATTGTAGTTCGTAGGTACGTATATGGGAGGTCACTAGGTGAAGTAGACGGGGGCTGGATATGACGAATGTGATATGACGAATGTGATATGACGAATGTGAATGTGAATATCAATTGGAATGAGAAGTAGATGGTGCTTTGATATAGGTGACATTTTGTGTCTTCATTGCTTTGCTTCAAAGGTGTTTTGACAGCAATGAAGAAATGTTCCGCAACTTGCAGTCTTCTTGTTTGATTGTAACTTTTGTGATATAACTAGCTATCTGGTATGTAGCTGCCTGTACTTGTAGCTAAATAGATAGCCATTTACTAGAAATTTTATTTGTGCCTTAGATACTATAGTTGCCCTTGATGATGATGCATACTATTGGATATTTATCCCCCATGTGCTCCTTAATCAGCAGCCGAAGCAAAGCTTCTTTCACTTAACCATAGGACCTTCACTCTCATAATCTCATCACTCAACCACCAGTGGCCTCCCTATAGAAAGTCAAACTCCTATGTGCTCCCCCTGTAACAAACGCCTCACTCCTCCCCTGCACCTTCGGCAACCACTTCACAGCCCAAAGTACCTTTTCCGTCTCACTGTGCGTAGCTACACAATTTTTACCCTCTATACTCCACACCTTTACTTTGCCATCCCATGCGCCACTAGCCAGATATTCGCCAGTAGAGCTCCAGTCTACGCTGAAAATCCATGCAGTGTGGCCGGTCATATTAGCGACTTGTTCGCCATGGGCAACGGAGTAAAGAGCAATGGTTGAGGAGTCTCCGGCGGCTGCAAGGTAGGTGGAGAGGGGTGAGAAGGAGAGGGTGCGGATTGGTTTGATGAGGCCTGATTGTGTTAGTTCCATCTCCTCCTGTTTGGCCCAGACTTAACATCCGTGACAAAACTTACCAGGTAAACTATGCACCATCCTCCCCGTATCATTATTAAAAATATAAACCCCTCCATTCTCATGACCACTAGCCGTAAATCTTCCATCCGCACTAATATCCACACATAACCCAAAACTCCCCTTCGTCTCATACTCGCGGATTTTCTTGCCTACACTTTTCTTTCCCACATTCTCCCCTTTCCCTTCCTCACCAACTTGTAATAAATCCCATACGCCAATCTTCCCATCCAAACTCGTGCCCGCGAGGAATTGTCCATCTGCACTTAAAGCCAGTGCCCATATCTCGCCTGGTCTATTACCATCGAGGACATGACCATGATGCGACCATTCTTCCGCTCCATTTCCGTTCTTGGATTCTGAATTTGTCCAGACCATAACCGTACCATCGAATCCCGCAGATACAGCGACGGTCCCGGATCGAGAGGTGCAGATGTGGTGGCAACCGAGTCTGTGGGCAGGTAGTGATTGCGCGAGAGACGGGGGGGTGGTGAGCGTGCTGTAGATTTTGAGGGTTGATGTGCCGGAGGCGGAGAGAACGGACGTAGGCGTTACGGCAAAAGAGAAGATGTCGGTTTCGTGGGCTGGTGGTTGTGTTAGTATAGTGCTAGAGTCGAGGTGGCTGTATAGTAGGGGATGGTTTGATGTGAAGGTGAGATTGGAGGGGTATTTGAATGGGCTTACCATTATCGATCGTGTGAGTTGTGAGGTATTGTTTAGACTTTACATTGTTAGAGCAAGCATGGCGATATTTGAGAGCTCACATACCATTGTCACTGGCTCATTTGAAAATATGGGTATATGGTTGTTGGAGAAGAATTGTGTTTGGTGGATGATGTAAATGAAGCTGAAGCTCTGCAAGCTTTGGCGGGGTCAAAGAAAATGTTATCCTCGCATGTGAAGTCGGCTTCAAC
Organism: Sclerotinia glacialis; assembly: GCA_002162575.1. Lineage (NCBI taxonomy): Eukaryota > Fungi > Ascomycota > Leotiomycetes > Helotiales > Sclerotiniaceae > Sclerotinia > Sclerotinia glacialis. Next base: position 294,127 of record NGKH01000035.1, on the reverse strand, counting down.
AAAACAATTCACATAATATTGAAAATGATAGTTAGAATAAATTGATGGATGTGGTAGGATATTGTTATTTTGATTGTGCAGTTCTATCATTCGTACCACTTCTGAGGAAATATACCCCACAATCAGGATCTCTTCCCCATATCCCAAAAGCCTTCACTGATGCCATACATGATATGCCGTACATGATCATCACCATCTTCTGAAACTCCACTAGCCTCCCCTCACTGATCCTCTTTCGCCCTTCCTCTCCTCAACACTTATCTTCAGCTAATCAATTCTCCTCTTGCCGATAATCTGCTTAGGATTCTTCTCCTCATATATCTTTCTCGCAACATCCTTAGCTGCCTTCTTCTCTGCCCGCCTGGTTTCCAGCTCCTCCAATTCAGCCTCTTTCTTTGTCTGCTCCTCTGCAGCCCTTACTTTTCCTGCTTCTATCCTTATTTTCTGTTCAGCAATCTCATCCGCTCTGGCTTGCTTTGCGGCAAATCTCTCCTCGTGTGCATTAGTCTTGAATAAAGTCTTAATTTCTAGATCAAGGTTAACCGCGCCCCTGTGCTATACCGTATAGAAACTCCTTACCAGCAACACAATAAGGACATAATAAATGTGCTCTCTTAATGTGACCACAAGCAGAACATCTATTCAAGTTTGTAACATCTTGTAATCCTTTGCCTGCCATCTGCCTATGTCTCTTCTTCATATGTGAAGTCTTCTTCTTGGGCACAGCCTTCAATATTCCCTCCCATAATCCTTCCAGAAATCCGGGGATATTGAGGTGTATCGCAGATGGGATGGTGAGTACTGGGAGTAATGGGTGGGACAATTGCCGTGAATATAAAGTGGTTGATCTCGTTGCGAAAGTGGCTGTTGCAGGTGTCAATCGCGGAAGAAATGACGAGAGTATCGACGACGTAGTAGCGTGAACTGACGCCATTCTGATTGAGATCTCCACGAATTATTAAAAGCGAGATTATTGGTACTCAACCTCGCTGTCGATACTAATCTATCAAAATCTTGAATCTTTCGGCTCGGATGCTTTACTTCACTAGTTTACTTTCCACATGGAGATAAGCTAGGGCATTTTAAGATTAGCTTATAATTGCCCAATTAGTTTCCCCTGAAGTCCATGCTATATCGCCAAAATAATCTGGAGACCGACCTCTTTCCCTAACTTTGTTCATGATCAACCGCTTTTGATTGCATATTACTTTCGAAGAAATTCCTTCGCATTTTGTTTCTATCAATCCAAAGATAATACCCTCGTTTAGAACGATTCGAAATTTAATACACTCTTTCCAAAATGTCGACAATAACTGATAGACATGCTCCTCAACCTTCCGTTTTCCCAAAAAGCCATGTTGGTTTCGATAGTATCACATCACAAATTGAGCGCAAGCTCTTGAAACGCGGTTTCCAGTTCAACGTTATTTGCGTCGGTGAGTTCAATTTGGAATTTCATTGATAAGTTGTTGGGAGGGTTTTCTAATAGATTTCTCGTAGGACAAACCGGTCTCGGAAAATCCACCCTCATCAACACCATCTTCGCCTCACATTTGATCGATTCCAAGGGAAGACTCACCCCCGATGAGCCAGTACGATCTACCACCGAAATTCAAACCGTTTCCCACATCATCGAAGAAAATGGCGTGAAGCTGCGACTTAATATTGTCGATACCCCAGGTTATGGAGATCAAGTCAACAACGATCGATGCTGGGATCCGATCGTCAAGTACATTAAAGACCAACACTCTGCATACCTCCGAAAGGAACTTACAGCCCAAAGAGAAAGATATATTCAAGATACACGTATTCACTGTTGTTTGTTCTTCATTCAACCTTCTGGCCATGCCTTGAAGCCAATTGATATTGTGGTCTTGAAGAAGCTTTCAGATGTTGTCAATGTTGTACCAGTTATCGCCAAGTCAGATTCTTTGACTTTGGAGGAACGTGCTGCTTTCAAGGAGCGTATAAAGGAAGAGTTCGCTTTCCACAACTTGAAGATGTTCCCATATGAGAATGATGAGTTTGATGAGGAAGAGAAAGCGTTGAACGCACAAATCAAGGTAAATTTCACGATACTTGAGTCTCAATCAAGCAAGCTAACAATATCAGGACATCATTCCATTCGCAGTAGTTGGATCTGAGAAGGATATTATTGTTGGAGGCAAATCAGTTCGAGGACGTCAAAACAGATGGGGTGTTATCAATGTTGAGGACGAAAACCACTGCGAATTTGTCTACCTACGAAACTTCCTTACCCGAACCCATCTCCAAGACCTTATCGAAACTACATCCCAAATCCACTACGAAACCTTCCGTGCTAAGCAGTTGTTGGCTCTCAAGGAGAGCAGTGCTGCAGGACATGCCGGTAGCAGACCTATCAGTCCAGCAGCTGATAGAGAGTTGAGCAGAAATTCCCAGAGAATGACCATGAACGGCTACTAAGGAAGTGGTCAGGTATAAATGATGGTTAGTTGGTGGTGATCTTGAGGTTGAGATTGGGTTTGGATGATTGGTTGTGTTTATGATGGCGAGATAGTATTTGCCAAAAGCGACATTTTCTTGAAGGCAGGTTAGAGGAGATTTTAATGGACTGCTTTCGTAGAGCTGGGCTTTTCTAACCTGAACATCTCTACATTTTTCCTTTGCTTAATTAGCCGTTTTTCTTTAATATCCAGAGAATTCATTTAAATAGTAAATAATTCAATCTTCTTTTGATTTTTAGGGCTATTGATATCTTGTGATCTAGTCTATGAGGACTGGGAGGATCATCCTTCGTCGCATCATTTAGCTCTCATCATTGCTGAGATTGGTTTGGTAGATTGAAGTACTGTTTTAGACCGGTCTTTTACCCATACCAGGGAATGCTAAGGCCCTGTTCAGTGGACCGCACCAGAGCGGGCTCATATGAAAGGCCTAAAGAACCCAGGCACTAACATCGATAAGGGGTTTCCCCAGCTTTATCGCACGACCAAGCACGCACCAACCACTCAAGCGTCACATTAATTCCTTCCACTATCTTTTCCTACACATATGTGTTTTCTACAACCGCAATTCCTGCGACTTTCGTCTCAACATAGTATCCTACGCAACTATTCAATCGTTTCTTGTTTTCCTAGGAATTCTTCGCGCGCTTCTAGTACGGGTATATTTTTCAAATCTGCAATTATGTCTCGTATGTGCCTCTCCTTGACTTTGAAAATTGAGATTTGGAGAATGTGAAGAGGAAGAGGAAGAGAGAAAAGAGGGAGAAGAAAAAGAAGAAAAAGAAGAAGAAGAACAGAACCCAAACTAAACAACTCCAGCAACCCCCCCAACTACAAACCCCATCATAATCAGCGGCCCCTCGGGTGTTGGGAAAGGAACACTGTACTCGCGACTCCTGTCCAAGCATCCCAGTCTCTTCACAACGTCCATCTCGCACACTACGCGGGCGCCGCGCCCAGGCGAGACGAGAGATGTGGATTACTATTTTGTGCCGATGGAGGAATTCGAGGCGATGATTGCGAAGGGCGATTTTGTCGAGCATGCTAAGTTTGGTGGGAATAGGTATGGGACGAGTAGGAAGATGATTGAGGAGAAGAGGGGGGAGGGGAAGATTGTCGTGTTGGATATTGAGATGGAGGTGAGTATTAAAGAGGGTTGAACTTTTTGGGGGAGGGGAGGGTGGTGTTGACTGCTTTCTTACTTTCTTGAAGTTTAGGATGTGATGGGCAGGATAATACTAATTGAAGCATAGGGAGTTAAACAAATCCATTCCCTCAATCCTCCATTCCCGGCTAGATATATATTTATTTCTCCTCCTTCCACTGCAGATATGTCTGCATACCAAGTTTTGGAGAAGCGACTCAGGGGAAGGGGTACGGAGAAGGAAGAATCAATTCAGAAACGTTTGGCACAGGCGAAGCTCGAATTGGAGTATTCGGAGACGGAGGGGGTCCATGATAAAATTATTGTCAATGATGATTTGGAGGTTGCGTATAAGGAGTTGGAGGAGTACATTTTTGGAAGCGGGGCTTAGGGGGCGTGGATTTCTGCTGGCAGGGTAGAGGGCAAAGGGCAAAGGGCTATTGTTGAATAGTTCGAGCATGGGCAGAGATGATCGCTATTGAGAAATTTCTTGGAGCGCCTGAAAGTCATAAAGTTCATATATAGATTGCCGTGGGTCGATTCATCGGGTTCGGTGGACATAGAAAAGAGTTATACATAGACAAAATTATTCATAGAGTATCAACCTCCAAATTCACAAAATTCAAAGGGTTCAGCTCAAAAGCTAGAAATAATCAGTCCGAGCAAAGGAGAACTGAATACTCTACAAGAAAGGAAGGTTGATGGTTCTCATGTATAGGAAGTGGCCATAACACAACACAACGTTTGAACCCGTCAATTTAAGTCGGGCATAACTTTGGGAGCAGCCAACCTTGTCTGGATCGAAAATTCGAGTATGCCACTTTAGAATAGACCAATTCGCATCGCCCAAATTCCCACACATCATTTATCTTTCTTCGCACTAAAAGAACATCACAGTATTTTCGAGAGAATTCATTAAAGCCTACCCATATCAATATCACCCATACAACGCAGCAACAAAGACGCAGCACATGCACGCACGATAAACCACACGCGTTCTAGAATATCAAGACCGAATGCTCCACGCTTAACACCTTGGGGGTTCCAAATGTAAAAGTATTAATGAAACGACTCGAAAAGACTTGGAATCGGCCGAAATTCCTGGAAATTCCTCCTGCCCCTTCCTGTAATTAAACTCCTTGCTTTCCCCAAGTTGTATCTTTGATTCTCGTTTTGTGGATTTCTTATCTGGAGGGTTGTTGATGGCATTGAGATGGGGATGATGAAGTTGAAGAAATCGTTATCGAATATTGATATCTATTTCTTCCCTTGTGCGGCGGCGAGGGCTTCGGCTGCTTTTCTTTCGTCGGCTGGGGATTGGGTGTTAGTTATGTAAGTGTGTATGGGTATTCAGATATCGAGATTGGAGTTGAGAGGAGGAGGAAAGAGGAGGAAAGAAAAGGAGCTGGCTACCTTTTTTCTGCTTCTCCATTAATAGAACTCGTGTCTTATCTTTCTCGGCTTGCATTTGGGATTTCGACATGCCGGTTCCGGCTTTCTGTGAAGATGAGGTTAGTGAGCGGTCGTGGAGGGAAAGGGCGGAGGAGATTTGGGTGGTTGTCAAAAGATTTTTCAAGAGAGATTTGAGGGTAGATAAGAGGATTTGAGTATGTGAGAGAGAGAATAGAACATACAGCAAGTTGAGCTTGTTTCTTAGCATTAGCCTCACGGGACTTTTCTCTTTGATTTCCTCGGGCCATCTTGAATGGAAGGTAGGTTGAATGTGCAGGTTTTGGTTTTGTGTAGAGATGGGGTGTCCGCGATCGGTAGGATGGTGTGTCTTGTGCGCCTGCGTGGCCTGTTTAAAGGAGAATGAGGTTATCAGATTGGGAAAAATAAAATGGATGGATGGGTGAGGCTGAAAGAAATGTACGGGTACGGTACGGGTAAGGTTGCCTGTGATTATGAGAAATGTACGGAGTATGTAAGAAAGTTCTGGATTGATTTGATGATTTGATAGATACGGAGGGTCTGAATGTTTTCGCTTAGAAGATGGAAAAGGGAGAGATTTGATTGGTGGATTTGAGCGATATGGCTATGATTTACCGATTATGGGAAATGATTGGAAGATGGGCGTTTGGAGGTTTTGGATGACTTATTTGGATGCATTTGATGAATATACCTATGGAGTTCACAGGAAAACAACAGTCTATTTCTATTTCTATTTCTATTTCTGTTCATATTCCTATTCCTATTTCTATTCCTATTTTCAAATAAAGTTATAAAAAGAATATTATCCTCATCAAAGAACTTCAACCATTGGCCATCGCTTTCTTTGTGTTCTTCTTTTGTCCCTCCGTACCATCAAATCATGAAACATCTTGAGCCAAAGCATTTTCATCCAATACTTGAACTTTACATTTATATCTCGAAACAGCCCTATTCCAAACCTCAATTTGACTTGGCTTTCAATTCATGCATTCCTTTTCGATTCTATTGGATCTGAAGGAATTCCGTACCACCATGATCAATGTCAAGCGCATCTTTTCGTCTCTTTCGCGCCTTGGAGGACTTCTCCTTGAAGCAGCCCGAGTTTTAATGGTGGAACTCACATCTTTCTTTCATCCATTCATTTCTGCCGTTTTTGCATCTTTTCCCAAATGACTTCTACAGCTTGTACAATGTGGTCAAAGAATCAATCGGTAATCTATGTGTGATTGGATTTCCTTTAAACTTTGGGAAAATCATGGGATAATAATAAAGATTCCATTCACCCCACGATTCCACAATCGCAAGGTTTCGTAGGCCGTCAAGTGGCTGTCAAAGGATTTTGAGAGTACTTCTTTCAATCTTCATATACATTCACTTTTCATCTCTTTATCCATTGTCGATTTTTCTATTGTCCATGAAGACAATAGACTGACTATTCAGAAATATCTTCCTTTTATTATTGGGTTATTCAAACAATTGTTTTATTTAATATATTTCCTTTCCTCTTGCTGGAGATTTTGAATCGCTTTCTTACTTTTTTCCTTCAAATTTATCATACCTTCTTCACCATCTTTCTTAAAGTTCTACAAACAACTACAACTATACAAACTTACTACTTACATACTTTGAAAGTATTTCGATCCTCTTTTATCAACTGCAGGCAGTTTAATATCACACTTCCTTGCCCCCAATAGTAAGTTCTTTCTTGACATCGTCTTGGATACTACTCAAGACACTTGGCTAACACACTTATAGACTCGGAACTTATACATACATACATTCGTTCTTTAACATAAGACAATCATCATGTTAAATATCAAGCAAGCAGGTCGAGGCTTCCTTATACTTAACGCTATTCGCGTCATGAATATAATAGCACTCCTCGACGTCGTTGCAGCCAGTTGGATCATGCTCGTCATGACCGTCAAGACCTCTAATGTAAGTCCCTCTTCCCCCACTCCGCATCAAAACCTTACTAACATCTCATCTAGTTCTACTTCTTCGATGGCGTCTCTCACTTCATAACCAGCAGCATCGGTGTCTTCCTCATTGTCTCCGAACTGTCACTCTTCAAAAAATATTTTGAAACCTTCTGGCCCCTTCTCTGTCCCCACAATGGCTTCCTTTTCCTCGGTCTTTCCATGTTAGCTCTCGGCTTCAACATCCTCGGAAACTTAAACAAGAACGCTACTTCTGTCCAAAACTTAGGTTTACCTATGTGGCGTGTGGTTATTTCTTCTGGATGTCTTTCGGCTATTTTGGGGGCCATTAACTGTATTGCTGTAAGTTTTCTTTCCTTCCCCTACTCTCTATTATACAACTTACTAATGATAATCATAGTCTCTAGTCTTCACAACCAAAGACAAAACCGCCCGTCAAATCCGCACCCACGGTGCCACAACTCCCCCAAACCCCTACGAAAAACGTCTTTCTCTCCCCGCCTCCCTCAACCAAGATCTTCCCTCCTACTACAGCAATCCCGCCGAACGCCGCAAATCACGTTTCCCATTCCGTCTTCCTCTCCGCAGTTCCCTCATTTCCAAACCCGTTATTTCGGATCCTAAACCTTTTCATCCTGATTTAGAAGAGGGGCATAGTTATGATCATCAGAATCCTCAAGTAAATGATAGATCTTCGCCCATTGTTCCCGGTGTGGAAAGACCGCCTACAGCTATGCATCCTGCGCACTTGAGACCGCCTCCGGCTCCTAGGAGTAGTGTTTATAGTGTTGCGAGTAATGTCACTAGGTTTACTAGGTTCTAGGGGCCGAGGACTTGGAATGAGTAGGGGGTAGCGGTATGGAGGGGATTAAAAGTATTGGGTTTCGGATCTTGAGCGTAGGGACTGAATGCGTGCATGAATGTATATATGGAATGTACTCGGGCGTTTACAATTATGGGAGTTTAATGAATGGATGAATATGATGCATGGATAGGATGGATAGGAGGATAGGAGGATAGGATAGGAAATACCCAATGATCCATTTATTTATTTATTTATTTAGTTTTTTTAAACGTTTACCTTTCAAGGTTTTACTTTTTTACTTTTTTCTCAGTTCTCAGTTCTCTTGGAGTTTGTTTCATTTTCACAATGATATTTCATGAATTTCAGTATATATTTATATACACAACAATTTTGCCTAATAGTACTTGCTCTAAGATAGTTAAGATAGGTTTAGATATAATATCAAATAAACCTATCTAGTCCAACTCTTCCGATTTTGCAAAGGACTTTTAAATAAAAAAATACAATATAATATTTACTTGTTCATTTACTTATTTATCCATCCATCGATACACATACACACACACACACAATCGTTTCCTTCCTAAATTTCACGTTTCATTTACAAATATTCATAGGATGTAATGTGTTTACATTCAAATTTGACTTATCCTCGTCAGTAAGCCATCCAAGGGTATGAATCAACGCCACGTGAACTCAAGCCCATAAATACATACGCCAAAGCCATGCATATGAATTGCCAGCATTTGATGAACTATAAGTCAGTACAAACGACCCAATAACCCCACGAAAATGCAATGATTATAAATCCTAGAACTCCAGGGACCGGTTGAAAATCGAACGCCTAAATCCATGCGAGCAAGTAGGTGCGAATTAACGAGCTTCGGAATAATCATTCAGAGCAACGCAAACGAGTCCTAAATATAACTGATCAGATTGAGCAACAGATGGGGATGTTTGGATCGATGTACCGCGATGGTGACCATTATATTGTCTGATAACCGATTGACTATGTAACTCCCAAAGTCGAGCATAGTGATCTGAGCATGCAGTAACAAGATAAGCAGAATCGGCACTAAAAGCGCAATCCCAAACCCATCTTTGGTGGCCGGTCAAAGTTGACTCAAGATTGAATGCCCTTGCTTCTGTTTGAGGCTGGTTTGGGTTCGGGGTTAGAGCTGTAAAGTCTACCTCCCAGATTTTGGCGGTATGATCGGCACTGCACGTTGCGAGCTTCTTGACGTCTGGTGATAGTAGAACGCGGGTGATGTATTGGTTATGAGCCTTAAAGTGAGTAATTGGCATAAGTTGTGTCTTCTCCCGGAACTGAAGAAGCTGCCAAACATAAACGCTGCCCTGCGCAGATGTCAGCATAATTCTATTAAGTGTTTGCGCTTCCACTTACAGAGTTAGTACCAGCACACAAGGTTGATCCATCAGTTGCGACAGTGACGCTGGAAACCGGTACGTCCTCCTCTGGAATAAGTTGGTGAGAGCAATTGTTTTCTGCAAGATCCCAAATGCGAACACTGCCTCCGCGATCACAGCTGATGATTTCACCTTGATTTGGATGAATCACTACATCATTGACTGGACAGCCGTGACTATAACTTCTTTGAACAGTGCCACTTCGGGTCTCCCAAATTTTGACGGTTCCATCTTCAGAGCTTGTCACCATCCATTTTCCTTCGCAATGAAAAGCGACACCTGTGATATTTCCTGTATGTCCTTCGAATGTGAGAAGCGGGTTGGGATTCGTTGACTTAATATCGTAGAGTTTAACTGTATGGTGGCCAGCTGCAGCTAGGAAACGCTTATCGGGGGAGATGCATAATCGATTGACTTGAGAGTCAGGGTGTTGAATAGTTCGAGAACAGATACCAGAGAGGGCTTCCCAAAATCTAAGAATTTTAGAATTTCAGTGAATTGTATTATTGTGAATTATGCGCAAGGCTGGGAGTGATTTGTACCTGATCGTATGGTCATAGCCAGCTGTAACAAGAACGCAAAGAATGTCAGTTCGGCCACTTTCAAAACCGGGTAGATATGCCATTCTGAGATGGATGATAACTTTGGACGGAGAGAAAGATGGAGCAGAGCAGACGAATGAAAGGGTAGAGGCAAAAGAAACAAGTTCACCCCAATTGCTATTGAAAAGCACCAATTCATCTGAAGACAGTAATAGCAGTCTGATGAAGGAAGAAGTGAGGAGTGAGGAGTGAGGAGTGAGGAGTGAGTATTGCTTACCAGTACACAGAATTACAGACATATCTTCACCTAATATATCAATTAAACCGATCAACCCCGACGAGAAATACAATGGGAAAGAAGTAACTGCAGTGAGTATGAATTGGCAATAGTACTTTCCTGACAGAGTGGTTGCAAAGGAACATATGAATATATAAGAAATTCTACAGTATTACACCTACAATGCAGCCAGTGACGTTAGGAGCTCTTCTACTAAAGCTCGATTTAAATTGACCGCCTTCTCCATTGGGATGATTAAGATCAAACTAATATCTTTTTCGTTCCGAGAAATTACCATTGGCCCTTAACCTGGTTACTAATAAGCCTTGCATGCATGGGAAAAAGGTCGAGCCAATCAAGAAGTGAAAATAAAAGTATCACGTGATAACAAAAACTTTTGGAATTCGAGGTTGAAAGTACGGTCAGGATGTTCACTTTCATATTTCATATATAATACTTCCCACAAATCATTTTCTGGAAGTTTTTAAATTATACAACCTCAAACATTACAAAGTTGACTTCATCAAAAGCCTTTTTTACGCTGAAGAAGAAGAACAACCGAGTAAACATTGAAGTTGTGAGTTTGAAATATCTCTAGGCTACCAAGCCAAACATACATTTGTACAAACTACCCAACTGGGTTCTTGAATTTACCACGAGCTACTGTCACGGGCTGTTGTTGATAAAGTCTGGTCTTCAATATCTGTTCTCTTAGATTGCTTGCGGTCAAGTTGTTCAGAAGTATAGTGTCAGAAGCATATCTATTCAAACCAACGCACTTTCGTGGTAGAATATATTCTTGCGACTCAAGGCAGTTGTTAGCACCATTACGTCGAAGAGACCTCAAGATATCTCAAGATGGAGAAAGTACCTGAAATGGGTGTGGTTCGGAATGAATGCGATAGAATTGGAGGTAATTATGCTCCTGAAAATTCTTTGCTCATTGGACTTACACCTCCTTCCTTTGAGCAGTGCGATAACCAGAATTCTTCTGCCTTCCAAGATGATGATACATGGTGGGGTTCTTTCTCTATGGAAGAGGATAACCACCGAAACAACTTAGTGAACGATGCAGAGAACTACCAACACACTGGAGATATCGAAGATCTGTTCGCGAGTGACCCAAAATGCCCTGCGAATTATGTCGAACCACAAGTAGCCAAGAGACGAAAATTAAATTTGGATTCAACCGGAGGTTCTTCTTCATCTGCAACGAATACTCAAGAAGTTGTCAGTCCAATCACTGAATCCTTGTCCGTTTTCTCTCAACAGGCCATGCCAAATCAAAAGACAGCAGAGCCAAACTCACCATCAAACACTACCCCCAAGGTCACAAGCCAGATAACTCAGCAACCTACTGGACAAGAGTCACTTCTTTCTCAAGTATCACCGTCTGGATTGAACAATTTTTCTAACAGTGACCTCACAATCACACCATCCAATGGTCAGGATACAGATCTTCGAACCATACCAGCCATCAATCCGGTTTCTTCACTCAACACCCACCATTTGCAATCATCTACCAACGGAATCACTACGTCAGAAATCTTTCAAACTCCTTCAGCAACTCACCTTCTTTCCATTCCAGAATCTCACCAAATGGTTCAGCAACAACCTTGTGGAGTTACTGGTGTTCCTCTAGGGCCCACCATCTCTCAAAGTCCGAAAATTCAAGTTGGATCGAACGTCTATGGTCATCAACTTTCACCCCAACAGTCACGTAGTCAGCGACCACCATTTACTTCATTTCCTCCTGAACAAAATCTCGGTTTTACGCAATTTCGACGATCGCCCCACCAACAACCTGCATCTGTCCCACAAGGCCCAGTTCAAGCTTCCCAACAACCTACAGAACACGCTACAAGCCTTTGTCTCCCAACTCCACCAACCTCCAATATAAATCTTCAACAGTCCTCGCCACCACTATTAGATAGGAGCTCGATTAAACCTCAGCTTAGAGAAGTCATGGAAAAGTTTGAGAACAAGATTAAGATGGATGCAGAACTCAGACGAGCTTTCAACATTGTCTTTCCTGGTAAATTCATGAATACTAAACCCATTTTCGAGAACTTACTAACATATGCGATAGCACGAAGTATCGAATTGGAGGAATTGAAACAAAAGATGCTCAACGAAAGACGTCGAGCTGCGCTTAGAGAAAATGCTTTGAAAAAAATTATTACCGAATTTCAAGATAATGCAACAGCTCAAGAAGCTTTGCAGACCAGAGCAATGGGTCTTCTCACACAACTCAGAGCAGATCCTCAAAACGATCGTTCTTGGGTATGTCTAAATTATAGTAAGGATGGTCAACTCTGCAATCACATCCAAAAGGAATTCTATCTATTGGCAAAAGTTTGGAAAAGACGCGAAAGATGCTCCAAATGCAAAACAAAGACACATGAGCTAAGTCGCAAATACCTTGACGATGATGCAGCTATCTCATCATGGAACTTTGAAAAAGATGTTCCCGCCATGCCAGACAATACGCAGTCATTGAAGCGTACGAGAGATATGACCGATAAGCCAGCAGTTGCTCCTCTGTTCTTCGTTGATTCCAACCGTCGCCAGTCATTACCTAGTCTTACTGTTGCTGGACAAGGTCTTCAACAAGATTCGAGTTCCAGATGGGCTTCATTGCCACCACCTACCAAGAAGAAGACGCGCAATCACGCACCCTTAAACAATAATAAGGAAACACGAGATACCTTAAGAGCAGCGCTTGGAACACCCTCTAAGGTGTGGATGCAAGTACCAAAGCAAGTAGAGACCATTATTTTAGACGATGATAATGATGAGGAAGTTGAGACGGATCAATCACAAGAAAGCTCCAATTATACACCAGCAGTTGAACCAGAGATCAGCTTCGAAGATTCTATGGAAGCTGATTTTGATGCAGCCTTTGATGCAGATCTTGAAGCGGAATTAGAAGCTGATCTCACTGCTGCTTTCGAGGAAGAACTTGTATAGGAGCTTTACTTGAGACTTTTAATGTACAACAACCAGGTGTGATGGATTTGGAGTACTCAGGAACATGTCCTTCTGGAGAAGTTAAGGCTTTACTCGTTGCGCAACTCACCCTCACTGCGCATGAGCATGGTGTTTATTTCGAAAGCTTCACGCCACTTGATTCTTCTTCACAGTGTATAATGGGAGAATACTTTGCCAAAGTTTGGGCTGTAGGCTTTACTTCACTTCATTTATCGAATTGTATCAAGGATATGATCAGATCACGCACTATACCTTCCATCGCGTCAGCATGGCCTTTATCTGGTGTACGATGGCGAGAAGATATACCAATGGTTTTGCGCTTACTTTGTACCATGCACGCGGAGAAAATACCAGGATGGAAGAAGCGTTTGCTTTAACTCGTCGATCTTACCTTCCATGTATCTTTTCCCTTTTTCCCCTTTACTGCGGTTTTTCAGTCTACCAAGGGGAAACGCATTCTATACATACCACGAGATGAGGACGACCTCGCTTCTGAGACACAAGACTTTGCTGTTATCTTTTGATTCTTGTTCTTTTTATGTTTTTTAGTGCACATGCACGATACATTAGGGAGGGAGGATACACTACGATGTGATACCATTAGATAGATACAGGGCAGACAGTGGTGTTAACTACATAGCGAGCATTATAATGAGATAGCTAGAGGATGAGAAGAAGTAAAATAACAATAAGAAATCAATAAAACAAAATAACCCCATACGATCAATTACAAAGAAATAAGAGAAAGAAAAGATAATATAGTATGGTAACCTTATCTTATAATATGTATTCTCCTCTTACGAGCTGAGCCGTCACGAGAGAAAAAAAATCTTGTCATGAATTATTAAAAAAAAAAAAAGAACCATTCCATTCCATTCCTTTGCTTTACTTTCTTTCCCTTCCCATCTCACATGTATGTAGTAAAGTGTAAAGTGACAAGTAAAACACCATCGTCATGAGTATTTGAGCCCCCCTTACCCCCCACATTAAACCAATTTGAACTATATTTGTACCCATTGATTCGCACTACCTAATAAATCTCCCCATTTTCCCCACCCCCAGTTTCCACAATGCAGATTCTGAACTACCGACGCAAGCCATGAATTGGATTGTATCTCGGGAAGAGATAGCTTCGTATGTTCGTGATTGTGCGGAAAAAGAGATACATTGTGGATGCTTTTCAGTTGAAGCAAGCTTACAAGATGAAAGCGGCAGCGGCAGCAAGGAAACCACCAATGCTGGCACCGGAGAGTGCCATGACACGGTTTCCGTTGTTGGTGTTGACGGTAAGTGGTCCGGTGGTGGAAGCAGATGGACCGGATGGTGCGGGGCTGGTTCCGACGGATCCGACGCTGGTAGCGGCAGTGGTTGGGGCTGGAGCAGTGCTGTTGCCGTAGGCTGGGCCGGAGCTGGCTGGGGCAGAGCTGGCTGGGGCAGAGCTGGCTGGGGCAGAGCTGGCTGGGGCAGTTGGGGCGGCAGAGCTAGAAAATGTTAGTTTTGTGCCGTTTGGTTTGGTGTAATCAGTTGATACATACCAGGTGTTGCAGATGACGGAAGAGGTGGTGTAAACTGGCTTGGAGACTGTACATGGGCAGTTGGTAATGGTGACGGTCTCACTCTGTGAAGCGTATTAGTTTTGGTGCTCAAATAACTCAATCTTGAAAGTCAAAGTTTGATCGTCGTGCGGCCATCTTTTGTGAATCGACCACACGGACTACCCTCCTTTGACGCTTCGTATGGGGATAGTTACCTCGGTGGCAGTGTAAGTTACACCGTTGAAGGCGAGGGTGGTGGCCATTGGGCAGACGGTGGTGAATGCAGTCACGACATCAGTAACCCAAACCACGGGCATTGTGGAGTTTCCTAGGATACTGGAGTTTCCGGTTGCTGAAACGGAGGCAGCGAGAGCAGAGACGATTGCGACGGTTGAGAATTGCATATTGACGGATTTAGATTGGTATTATGATTATGTACTTTAAAAGTTATCGAGGTGATATTCCGCAGATGGGAGTTTGAGGATTGATAGATTGGAAATGTAGAGTTGTAGAGGTATTGAGTACGACGAACGAATGTAATTGACCAAAAGTCGGGGATTACTGCAGTGAAGCAAAGATTGAGAAAGGGAAAGTGGTTTGGAGTGAATGAGGGTGAATGAGGGTGAAGAAAGAAGAGATTATCATGACTTTGGGGTGATTGCGGATCTTATACCGAGTGCCGTGAAAGTGGATCATCAGCCAGCATCAGCCAGCATCACCCACATCTAGACCATGCAACTTTAACAACAACCCTTGCTCTATGAGAATAAAGAGATGAGTGGGAGAAAAATAAAAGGATCCGTACAACTTGTACCGAAGTAAACAAAAGGAAACCAAAGGTGGGAAAGTGCTGAGAGTGCTGAGAGTGCTGAGAGTATTGAGAGTGCTAAAAGGGCTAAAAGGGCTAAAAGGGCTCTGTCCATTTGGAGAATATACTAGGATCGTATTGAGTTTAGATTATATTCACGAGATGCAGGTACACATCGAATATGATTGGATCCAAGCGAGACTTCATTTACGGCAAAGACTAATTAAGATACGATGTAGATCATTCCTATTATTTGGGAGACCCAGTACCAAGGATGTTATTTCAAAATCCCCTATGATTCTATGAAAGAGGAGATTGATCATATTTCATTCCCTCATCGGATTCACAAGCATTTCCCCTGATAAATAAGTTGACGGGAGAATAATTGACTTGACTCTACGGAGTACATAAATATATCATATCGCATCTCATGACCAATCAAGTATTTATGTTTATGTTTATAAGAGTTTTATGCTTTTCATCCAAAAGAAATTATTCATCTCAATTTCCCCTGATTCTCCTGATTCGATTCTTTTCTAAGCGTGAAGTTGTCAAGTGGCTTGTGGTCAATCCTTCCTTGGCTAGATCATTCGGGAAGCTCTTACTTCTACCGGCATGGAGAAAAATCATCATCGGAAAGTAGAAAATGTGTCAGCAGGATAACGGCCGGAAGAAATAAGGAGAGAGACTAATGAGAGAGAGATTAACGAAGAGAGAGAACTAACGAAGGTAGAAACTAACAAAGATAGAAACTAATGAAGAGGGAGACTAACGAAGATAGAAACTAACGAAGAGAGAAACCAACCCAGAAAGAAACCAACGAAGAGATGAACTCCTATGGATTCATTCATCTCCACTCACCAAGAAATCAATGTCCCAAGGTTTAGGAGTAGAAGTGGGTGGAGAAACAATTCTTTTATCGTCAGGGTCCAGCTTCCTAGCAAGTAATGTAATAGCTCGGTGTCACCTATGCAAACAATCACTTGGCCAAATTCTCTTGGGCTTTTATGAACAACAAAGTCCCTTGAGATTGTTACATGAGATTATTACTTGAGAGGAGTAACATTTTATCCTTCATCACGAATTACGATGAAATCCCAACTTCTAGACTATCCCAACTTCTAGACGCATCCTCAATCCTCAACTCTCCATTACCAATTTTGGTTGTTATTCATTGCAATTAGACATTGGAAATTTCTGATCAAAATATCCCGAGACACAAACGAGAAAAACCTCTTATAATTTTTTTATATCGAATTTGATCAAATGTAATTTGTTGTACCTGCATGCGGCAAACCATGCATTAGTTCGGCGGGGAAGGACTGGGGAAACTCTTCTTACTACTGTCGTCAACCAATGAATGCTAAGATTTCCTCCTATTCCTTTTCAAAAGAAAGCAATTCAAAGGGACGTCGATGTCTATATCTATGATTATGATATATAGGTAAAAGTAACATTCTGTCAGAAGGGGTTGTTGAAGTCCATTAATATTGTGATAGGTAGATAGATAGATACCTAGGAACATCATTCTGCCAAAGCGGTGAGATTTTGCCAATTTGCGTTTTTGTTGCATATCTTAAAAATTGTTCTCCTTCTTTTTTCCATTCAGTTCTTTGGGGATTGGGAATAAGGACCATTTTGGTAATTTATTTCCGGTAGCACGGTAGCATATTGGTTGCTTTGAAGGTGATTGATAACTGACCAATGAAAGTTCCTCCTTGAATATCAACCCGTGATTGCATTAAGTAAGCTTCACTTTCTTCTGATGTTCTTCTGCTATATCGTTTGATTTTACATTTGTATCCTTTATGTTTTAATAACTATCACATTCAAACCAAAGGGGAAGGAAGTTCTTGATGCATTTATTAAACCTTTGATCGGCTATTCATCTTTTCAGTCGCGGCAGTTCAGTCTTCATCCTCCCCGAGTAATAAAATACTCCACAATCAACTTATCCCTTCCTCCTCTCTGTATCAAAAATCCTAATAATTCCTTTACTCCCTTCTCACCCTCACGCTCACGCTCACTCGCATCTCCATCTCCATCTCCTCCATCTCCCGCACGCCAACTTCCTCCCCGAGCAAATTTCTCGCATGTTGGAAATCCGGGGTGGATTTCCGTTAACGTCATCCCTTTTCTATCTCTGGCCTCTGTTGCTTCCTCGTTCCCTCCCTCATCCCCTTTACTCTCTTCTCGTCTATCTCCTTCTCCTCCATCTCCTCCAGCAATCTCTACGTCGCTTACGATATTGGGAAATGCGAAAAGTGGGGGAGAAGAAGCGAGTTTGGATAATGGCACATACATTGTGTGTGTTCGGTTGATGTATTCGGTGGGGATGGTGGAGGGGTTCCAGTAGATGGAAAGGGATGTGAAGTGGCATTTCGGGGGGTTGGGAGGTTGGGATGGGGGGTTTTGGGGGGTTCTGGGGAGTGTGCGGTTGGATGGATTTGGCGGGTTGGAATAGTTGGAGGGATCAGAGATCGTTTCTTGGTTTCGTTGGCGCTTCTCCATTGTCCCGGTTGAGATGCTGGGGTGGTTGGGCTCGGGTCCTGGGGCATCCTCATTTTTGTGGCTGTTCTCATTCTCCTCGCCGTCTTCATTCTCCTGTCTGCTCTCATTCTCCTCGCCGTCCTCATTCTCCTGTCTGCTCTCATTCTCCTCGCCGTCCTCATTCTCCTGTCTGCTCTCATTCTCTTCGCCGTCTTCATTCTCACCAATTGTCCCGTCCTCAATAAATCTATCCTCCTCAATACCCTCACTCCTCTCGCCATTCCCATCCCCATTCCCTCCATTACCCCCCACAGCCACCCCATTATTCCCAATCCCCTCATTTTCTTCATTCTCCCCCCTATAAACCCTCTGCTGTATACTTCCACCGTTCCCCCACAATCTCCTCATCTCCACAGACTCATCTCCCCCCTCCTCAACAACATCCTTATAAATTTCAAAATCCCACCCTTTTCTCCTCTCTCTTTCACTCCTTCTCCTTCTCATACCCTCCACATTCCCCAACCCGAAACTCTCATTATTGATGTGGATCGAATTCCCGCTATTATTTCGCAGACGTCGTCTTAAAGTATCCAACCTTCTTCGTTGGGATTGGGGTGTTTTGTCTGCTGGTTTATATGAATGCTGCGAATTTGTGAACTTTCCTATCTTGCTTCTGGCCGTCGTCTGAAGTTTGGTTTTTCCTAGGAATGGAATATTTTCATTCCTTTCCTCATCATCTCCATCATCCTCTTCATCATCATCATCCTCTTCATCATCATCATCCTCATCCTCATCATCTCCAACATCTCCATCATTCTCGTCATCATCCTCTTCATCATCCCCACCTTTCTTCCTATCCTCCTCCCCCTCTCTATCCCCACAAATTACCCCCTCAACCCTCTCACCTAATTTCTCCCCCACAAGCTCAAAACCCCTATTCACCAAATCCTCGACTCTAAATTCCAGAAACCCACAATCTTGTATTGAACTTGGTTCTTGTGTATTGATGGCCCATAATTGGAAAGAGATTGTTTCTGAAGAGTTTTGGGTTTGAGTTGATGGGATGGATAGAGAGTAATGGAAATTCTTCTTTTGAAGATGAGTTTTCCGCAGATGAGTCTCTGGTGGATGGGATGTGTGGTGTTGTAGGTGTGTGAGGTCTGAGGGGATATAAATCTTGAGGTGGGAAGAAAGGCAGGGGATCAGGGGGCTGGGATGTATAAGATACATATGATTGAGGGGTAAGAGACGGAAGACGGGCTTGAAAGCAGAGGAGAGAATGAGAAGGAGTGGCTGGTGTAGAAGCGAGAAGTTGGGGATTGGAGGGATCGGGGGTACTGGGTATAGAGGATGTACTAAATTGGTCGTTTGGATCGATTGACTCAATTGACTCGTTTACCTCGGACATCTTGGATGTGTGTGTGATGAGTAGGGGTTTGAGTATGAATATTAATATGGGTTTGGATTTGGATTTCGGTAAAAGTACTCTTCAGTATTGTGGTTAGAAGAAACGGCTTTGGGAAGATGATTGGGAAGATGATTGGGAAGATGATTGCATTTCACTGGATTTACAGTTACAAATATAGTGTACGGTATCGTTATATGTAGCATATATCACTTAAGGGGGTAAATGAGTCAATGAGTGAATGAGTGGCTGAATGGATAAGTGGATGGATGACAGTAGAAGAAAGTAGATGGAAGAAAATGAGCATATAGGAATAATGAATGAATCATTTCTTCAATGATTTCTTTCAATCTGACGAGATTTCTTTCCATGTGAGATTGTGAACTCTCATCATGAAGGAAAGAAGGTATGACTTTGAAGTCGGAGATGCTTTTTGGTTTGTTTGTTTGTTTGTTTGTTTGTTTGGTTCGTTTGTTTGTATATTTGTTTCATATTCCAGCCTGCTATCCATCAAGCCAGTAAGACAGTAAGCCAGCCAGTTTGAAGAAAGTGGAAGTTTGTTTCCATGGTTTCGTTGTATCATTGTATTTTTGTGGTGTTGTGGTGTTGTGTTTGATATTTGATGATGACGTTTTGAGTTCTGTACAGAAGAAGCGAAGTGAAAAGTAAAAAAGGGAAGCAGAAAGAAACACGAAACAAGAGAAAAAGGATTTATGTAGCAAGAAAAGTAAGAACGGGAAATGGAAAGGGAAAGAAATTGTAAGAGATGAAAGGGGATGCTTGGATAAGAAGATGCTAGAATAAGAAAATTGTAGATCTATTCTGGTCTTTTTTCTGGAGGAGGTGTGAGTTTCTGATAAATGAATGAATGAATGAATGAATGAATGAATGAATGGATGGATGGGGTTTCATAAGAACTTCTTCTTTTTGCCTATCTTTCATTTTTCGTACAGTACTTTCTGATTCCAAATATTGTTGGGGGGAAATACCTAAAGCCAGCAACCATTACTGAGCAGATTTGTCGAAAACAAACTCAGCATACAATACCAAACCCAATTCCAAAGTTTGGCCAGCACACCCACACCATTTCCCACATCACCTCCATCAAACCCCAAACCCAACTCCAAATATGCACATCCCCTTCTTCTTCTCCAAACGCCACAAATCCCAATCCCAATCTCAATCCCAATCTCAATCCCAATCCCAACCTCACTTCCAATCCCACAACCCAAACCGCAAATCCAGAAAACCCACCTGTAACCTCAACCTCAAACTCCGCCGAAAATTTCGACTCAGAAACCTCAGAGGAAAATTTCCAACGCTGAGATTTAGACGGGGAATATTCAGTGGTGTGACGAGAACGAGGGAAAGGAGGAGGAGCCTTGATACTAAGCGACGATTTCCATTTCGGTGTTGTCTTCCATCTCGCTGTTTTCGACTGCCAAAAGAACATTCGGGATCTCGTCCGCCGGAGTCTAATTGCAAGTGGCGTCTTCCTGGAGTTAAGTCTAATGGGTGTTTTGGATTTGGGTGGAGGAGACGGATAAGGGTTGTTCAATGGGAGAGTGATAATTCTACGCCTCCCCATACCCTCGTACAAGCTATGAATACCCATGCCCAACCCAACCCAAACCCGAGACCCTGCACACCCTTGGAACGTAACCCACACCCCCACCCACACTTACAAGCCGAGCAACCCCAATTAACCCAAGTCAAACCCGATTATCGCTACCCCCTTTCCCTGGCCCCCGAAAACTTTCCAGATACCTTCTATCGACTCCATCGAGACGAAAACTGGAGAGAGATATCCGACTTCCCCCCATCCTCCAGCAACAATTCACTTAAATCCAGCACCTCCCTCCAAGCAACCGATGCCAAGCCCAACAATCGAACACAACAATCAGTCAACAACCCTCCCGAACACGGCTGGTCAGCAAAGAACACATGCTCACCTCTTCCTACCTGCCCGAAGCAAATATTAACCATAGTACGACGGCATTTTTCCGAGCGCGGAGTTTCATCCCCTTCAATTTTTGTGCCTGGCGTCTGGAATGAGAGGAAGGTTTCGGCGGTTAGTTTGTGGGATAATGTGGAGGATGCGTTGGAGGAAGGGAGGAAGTTTGATGGGGTGCGGATATTTCCTGTAGAGGGGGATTTGTTGAGAAGAGCCTCTGTTGGACCAACTTTTGGGGGAACTGTAGTGTTTTGTATGGATGAGTTGCTGAGGAGGGATAATAAGTTGTGCATGATCACTAGGGGAAAATATGGACAGTGGAGTGGGGACGGGGAGAGAGGAAAAGGGAGAGGAAGTGGGTTGAGAGGAAAGGCGTATTTGGTTGCGGGAGTTATTCCTGGTGAGTTTTTGTGAGTTTTTAGTTTTGGGCTTCAGATCGGGGAAGGAAGTGGAAGGTGAGGTAAGAAGTCGGGTGTGGTGTGATTTTGACAGACTCACTGCAAAAATTGTCATTGGGATGAAGGAGGATGATATGGGTGATGGTGAATCAATGACGTGGAAGGGAAAATGACTAACATTTCCAGGTACACATAATCTTCCACGAACATCTCCCATTACTGCCACCACAAACACAAATAACACATCTCAAATCAGGAACGAAGAAAGCGACACCAACGTAGTAAAAAACCAAAGCAAACATTCGTCAACTCCACCTTTTATCTCTAAAGATATTCAGGAAGATCCCAGTTCTTTCGACTCCGAAAAATTCGAGCGAGCACAAGAAGATTCATCTATTGAGCCACATAGTGATTCCATAGGAAACGATAATTCAACACCAAGTGACAAAACAAGCGAAAGAGCGCTGCTTGGTTGGGACTTGAATGTTCCATACTTGAGCGAAACAAGAAGAGATATTCGAGAACACAGGAATAGTAAGGTGATGAAAATGGAAGCAATTTCTGAAGATACAATGATAGTAGATTCACATACGACACATCCAACCTCTTCACAACAACCATCACCCGCGAGAATGTCCAGCGAAAACCCTCGGAGTCAGGATTCAAGAAACTCAGTCCGAAAAATCAAATCTACTGCTAGAATTACAAGAGCGGGGACTTTTGGCTCGAGGTCGTCGCGTGAAAACTTATCGAAAAATTTGAGATCTTCGCAAGCTCAGTCATCTCGCAGTTTTGCTATGAGATCCGGAAAATTGAGTATCAACGGCAGCCAAAATTTCAATACGGCTACCGCTGGCTCTCGTGATGGATATAGTTCTGAGGATAGTCTGAGCGCTGGCTCTGATATTCCCGCTGTGGCTATACCGAAGCAAGTTTTACCTCGTTCTACTTTCGATGGCGAAAACCTGAGTGTGAGTACTTCAAACCTACACCCAGCCAAGTTTCGAAAGTCTTCGGTTCAAGACAAGAGAGGTCCTGGGTCAAGTAGACAACCTATCCGAAGTCAAACACTGAAAAACCTTGATGATTCCCCGAAAAGGGTAAAAGGAAGTTCTTCGAATAACAACAACAGCAACCAAGAGCCTCTTGATATGGTTCCCAAAGAATGGCAGCTCAGTAATAAAGAACCATTAACAGGGATCAACACAATTCCTATTCAAAGAAATGCTGTGGAAAAAGGAACTGATGCTATTGATACAATTTGTCCTCGCGGGTCCAATCGGCATTTAAAAAGTACGGAATCAAATCATCGTCTCGATAACGAATACTCCACGATGGGGCGCCGATCCAGTCAACCCAAGCCCGACCCCAAACTCAAACGAAATTCCATACCAAAACTGAAAAATGGAGAGAAAGTATGGGCCTACAAAGGCGTCATTGCATTCGGAACGCGCAAATATGCCGGCGAATCCAGAAAATGTTATCTCATCGAATGGGAAGAACCATGGGCACCCACCTGGCAACCAAAAGGTAAAACAGATAAAGAGTTGAAAGATAATTGGCAGAGGAAAAAAGATTTTTGGGATACGCAATCGAGAACTAAGCATGGGAAGAAGTTAGCAAAGGAGAAGAAGGCGGAGAAGATATTGTTCGAGGAGGATGATTGGTTTTTGGTGGATTATAGGAGTAATTTGAGACCGGAGTGGGTGAAGAAGACGGATGTGGATGAGGGATTGACGAGGGAGTTTATACAGAGAAAGAGGAAGTGGAGATATGAGGAGAGTGGTTTGGAAGATGCGGAGTTAGGGGACGAGAAGGAAGAAACAGAAGAAGATGAAGGGCATGAAAATCCACCAGATGGACTAGAAGCAGAAGTAGATGGAGGCTCTTTAGATGGTGAACGAGATTTGATGGAGGCCAGAAGTGTAGAGTAGGAGGCTTCACCCCATTCGTAGGCGAGGGCTATGGCGATAGATGAAACTAAGTTGGCTTGAGGAAGGACTTTAGTATTTTTTCGGGATCGATATTGATTAACTGTAAGCTGGTATGGATGGAATAGCAATAGAAGTTTGAGAATGTAAAGGCGCCGTCTCGTGTATACAATCTTAAAGATCCAGCTGCTACCTCTCGGGACTGAGTGTTGTCCCCATATTTCAAATGCCTTGACATGGATGTAGAAAACTTTTTCTTTTGAAATGGTAGATAATGCGTTGGATAAGCAATAAAGCGAATTCCCCCCCAAAATACGAGCGATATTTCGTACACATGCTGCAGGCCAATTCTTCGTGCGCTCAGCTTGTGATCGTGAAAGCTTCTAGTTTTGACGAATTTGATATTCAAGCCGTAGCATGGCAATCTTGGTGATGATAATTGCTGGTTCGTGGCTGTTGAGATACATGAGAAAGTCCTCTCATCGAGTTAATGTGTGGACGTGTTGTTATGGTGCTTATAAAGTTACCAATAGATGGCCGGTGCAAATGACTGCATGTTTACGCCGAAAGATAGCTGGTAATCCGTAAGGACATTGATTAATGAAACACACTATACTCATAATGACAGAGTTTCTATAGCACCGTCATATCATTGCCGTGTAATGGGCTGAGATTATGGTTTTCTGGCTCGTTCGTCAGAAAAAAATGCCATAGCCTTAGAACTACAATATGTTGATCACGTGCCCAGCCTTTTAATTGACCAAAATATTGTCATCACTTAACTTTCCTAACCTTAGTGTTAAGTTCGTCAAGTCCGAGGCACAAAGACAACAATGTAATACATATATTTGAATCCATAGATGGCTGTTATCTTAATACTTCTAAGAAGTCGAGGAAGGAAGACTGCTCTGCTCATACGGTTCATCTTCTTCTCGCTATCCTTCAGAGAGGTCCATAGTTTGTCACTGACCGGTATAGTAAACACGGTGTGCCTTCCCGATCTACGTTGTGCTCCTAATCTCCAATTCATCTCCGGCCCAATCAGGCGCCCACAAAACTCGCCTTTTTGGGTGAGATGTCTGATACGTTTTAACATATAAACGGTACAAGGAAGCAGGCGAGAATGAGATTTATTTCAGTCATGAAGAATAGTGAAAAACAATAGAACAAGTGAGGAGATTAAGATGCAAATTTAATTTTAGCAACAGGATATTTCCCACAAAAGCAGCATCCATGTCAACAACTTATCCATATCGCCATTCATCTCCTATTCCAATTACCATCTTACACTCATCAACCTCATGCCTAAGCATAAGCCAACCTCCCCGTATCCCAGCCAGGCTGCAAATAACTCCAATCCCTATCAAACCCAAACCCACTCTCATAAACCCCATAGCTAACCAACTCTACATCCGCCAACCTCGCTCCTGCATCCGTCATCGCCCACAAACTCAACGCCAATTTATTTTTCCCCTGGTTGTTGATAATACCAGGCGGAATAGGAAAGACAGTTTGAGGACCTATATGTGGAACATATTTACCATATTGATAACCGTTGATCCAAAACATAACACGTGCGACCGTACCAGCTGGAGCTGAAAGCTTAATTCCGAGAGGAACGTCGAGGTCGGAATCGAGGGCAAGAGTGAAGTTTGTGGTGTAGAAGGATATTCCTGAGGTGTTGAGACCGATGAGGGGAGTGGAGTCAGAAGGAAGGGATGGAGAAGAGGGAAGATGCCAGCCGACACGTTCACCGTAGAACCCACCCTCATTCATAGGTCCTCGTACTGGATCGATATTTGCGGAACCTCCTGCATTTCCTTGAATTTTCCAGAGTTTGAATCCAGTAGATGTGGAAGGTTTAGGGACGAGGAATGCGCCGAGGATACCGCGGGGATTTTCGGAGCCTTTTGCTGTGGAAGTTTCATCGTGGCCGTGGTAGTCTACTACGACTGTGACGATATTGTTCTCGGACTTGATGACTGAGGTAAAATTCTTGAGATCAAGGACGGCGTTGGTAGTGGTGGCAGTGGCGACGCCGGTATTTCCGCCGATGAGTACACCATTTAGCCAAGCGCTCCAACCAAAAGCCAAACCTCCAGAGCAGGTGATGTTGATTGATGTGTAAGTGAGACCGTCGAAATACCCACGATAGATTTTTTGTCCTGCGTAAAAGCCATAGTCGCTTGAAAATAGTACGGGAAGAGTTAAAGGTGCTATGGGACTTAGTGTAGTTGTCTTGTTGCAGACAGTCCACTTTGAATCGTCATAGGATGTTTCCTTCTCTGGGAGAGAATTTGCCGACTCCCAATTGGTTAATGATGGTAATGAGATGACTCTACTTTCAGTACCTGGAAGTGATGCCGAGTATGAACCATATTTGGTCTTCGTTGCTAAAAGTGAAACTCCATTCCAAACAATATTAGTCAATGAGTTTCCGGCGTAAACTTCAATAGTTGTGGCGTTGTCGTTATCACCCGAGATCTGGACCACCCCAGAAGATATAGATGCATTTCGTACGAGGTATGGCCCCAAAACAAATATTTGTTCATTGGGCTTGACCTGAGGATTTGATGTAGTTGGTGGCGCCCAGAATTTCCATGCAGATGGCTGGTCAAGTAAATATATCAAAACTCCATCAGAGAATTTTACTACTGTTTGCCCAGCTCCTTGGGTGTATGTGAACGTTTGTGAGGTCGAAGTAGGGTTAGATGTTGAATTCGCAGTGAAGACTGAATTTCCATAAACTTGGTAGGTCAAGTTTGAGGTTGTTTTCAGGGCGAATTGGCCAATTTGTCCCTGTTCGAGATAAAAAACCAGAACATCAACATCGAATGTACCATATGTGAGGATGTCGGATGATGCATAGAGGAGAGTGTGATTTCCGAAATTATAGTCTGTAACGAGAATCTTGCTTTGGCGACCGTTTAGGTTAACTTTAGAAGCAGTCACAGCACCCAGAGAGGTATTCAGGTATACGTCAAATGTCACCGACGCTCTTGAGCTGGAAGTCGCTTGTTGGACAACAGTAAATCCGGCTTGAGTATCAGGATTTCGTAAAACCCATGACCAAATGCCAGTTGAAGATACCTACTACGCGTTAACTTTGTTTCTGTAAAACTTTTTTTATACTTGTAAGGATACTTACGCTATGCCCAGTGCCGTTGCCAATCATTTCTGTCTTAAGCAAATCGGTAGAAACTCTCGTGAAGAGACCAATAAGCTTTGTCTGTGATAATTTATCTCGAATCTGACGAGTTTCCCTCAAGGGAGCTGCGTAATCGTAAGAAGTATAGACCACTGGAGCTGCAGCTACACAAAGAATTAGTTCTCACTTCATTGATGACACCGATAAATACATACAGTGACCCCAATTCGTACCACCCCAAGCCATATACAAGCTCATGAGAGTTGTTCTTTGCCCAATGTTGTTCTTATAGTAAACATCTGGAAACGCAGGATCAAGCTCCGATTGACATTCATCATAAAAGTTACCGCCCCATGGAGTAAAGTAACCCCCTTCAAATTCCGGAAAATATGACGGCTGCGTGTAGGAGTAGTTTGAAAACCACTGATAATAATTGCGGACAACAGAGAAACCAGAGTTAGGGTTAGTACATGATAAGCCGCCGGGGTCTAGAGATGTTAGCTTCGGTACAAGGAGAGAAAATCTAAGATTGAAAATTAAATTAAAACTTAGCATCCTGATGTACTTACAGGAATCTAGGCCGTAAACATTTACAGCACCACCGACGTTTTCATAGTCGGTACTCCATGACTGACCTCGCTGGCCCTTTTCATTATGGCTAAAAGGAACAGTAATTCCAGCAGCCCGAAAAGCAGATTCAAGTTGCTCCATATAAAGAACTAAAGTGTTAGTCGCTGAGTGACTTGTTTCTTGAAGTTCGTTCTCAACTTGATTGAGGATGATGGGCTATACGAAGAGTTAGCATGCGTTGAGAACTTGTCCGTTATGAATCTTACTCCTCCGTTAGTAATTTGGTTTTTTGCCAGAATCGCTCCGATCTCCTTGATCCATGGTTGCCAAGATTGATAGTATGCGGCATTATTTGTTCTTAACGTCCCCATACTCCCATCGGAGCCCCATAATGCGAGACCTCCAGCAGAGGTCTCAGCATTGCAGTATGGTCTATACAATCGACAAGTCAGTGATTGCCTATCCAGGAAGATTTCTGGGGAAATAAGGAGGCTCAGGAGTCAAGCTGTTTTAGGTAGCAAAAATTATGTATGCAAGAAAATACAAACGAGAGCTTTAGGATTGGGAGATGTGTATTAGGAACAAAAACTTTTAGTAAAACATTTAAGCATACCCGGCTCGAGCAATGACCCAGATTCCAGCTTCCTTTGCATAATCAAGAACTCTTTGAACATTCTTGCCTGATGTTTCGAAGTCAAATGATCCTTTGGAGGCCTCATGATAAGACCAGAAGAAATATACACTGCGCTAGGTTAGACAGTCCGGATCAGGCAGTATTAAGCCTACCTAATTGTATTGAAACCATTTGCTCGAAATTTTTGGAAAATATCCTAATCGTCGTAAGATCTCTGCACGAATTGAGGGATAAGTACATACAAGCCATAGTTCTGGAACAGGCATGCGCTGATAATGGAACTCAGCAGAACTTAAGTAGCGGTTAGCAAAAGTTCAATGATAACTTTAGAAAATCTCACTAAATGAAGACCCTATCACCATTGATAGTCAAACTATATGGATCCCATTCTACAACATCGGTCAAACCATCATTTGTAGCAGCTCCACTCCAAAGTAGGAGACACAAAGTCGTGAAAATGTTTAGCAACCTCATGATATCACTTTGTGGTAGCAAACTACATGAATTACTCTACACTGCCAGAGTTATTTCTTATATAGCATCCTGAAAATAGCATCATTTGGTAAACAAAGCTTGTGCTCATGCGTGATGCTCTTGCCGATGCATCCCCGCAATCCGACGGCTCTGAAGATGCTGGATTTCCAGCAATCAGAGAGACAATCATTGTGGATTTATCAAGATTTGAAGTCAAAGTGGAGTCGAAAGACGTTCTCGATCTCTGGCTAATTATATAGTTTAAATTGTGATGTTGAGCAAAAGAAGTTTAGGAAAGTTTTCAGCAAATAAAACTCGGGGAACTTTCCACCGGGCGGCAATGCACTCGAGTATATTGGTCCGGGTATAGATTGATATAGTCTGACAGGCATGGCAAGGACCAAAGTGTTAAGTAGAATCTCGGGTGCGGAAAATGTAATATATATTATATATTATACCCCGTAGATTGCTGCGTTGAGAATGAACTAGAGAAGTGATACCGATAATGTACCACTTGCCCCAATGGCTGAGCGAGGCCGAGGTATCTCGGTTGAAAAGATTCAGGAAAAGCAGCTAATTCTTTAAAGTTCAAAGATTTAAAGAATGATGTATGGAGTCCTTGAAACATAAAGGCATCTATCTACTGATATGGATCTCATATCTTTCATCGACTTGTCGCATTGAACTGATATTGATAAAGTGAAATTGCCTGCCTCGAATATCACATGGCAACCATATCAATCTCCTCGGAGAAGTTCGATAATATTCCGCGTCACATGATTTACTTAGCGATTTGGATGATGTAATTGGGAAGAAGCACAGCCTCTATTCGGCAGCCACAAACCGATTTGTGCCACCTTGCCGTCTTGGCCCGAACTTGGGACGAGAGTTCTGATGTAATGGAATATGTGGAATATCTCGAATAGTTCATCAGCTGAGCTGAGTGAGAGGCTGGGCGGCGCCTGACTGACTGACTGACTGTTGCGATTATGTTGTATCTCTGTGACTCAGCTCTCATTCATTCCTTATGCTATATTAATAACCTTTCTTTAAATACTGACTGCAAAATACATTAACCAAGTAAAGTACCAGGGAAACCCGCGCAAACACACTTCAGAATATAGGAGTAAGATTCGGATATTGAAAGAGAAATTATCAGTATGGTTCTACTCGGCGGTCTTGAAGTCCTCGCGGCAGGCTACCTTTTAAAACAACATCTTAAACACAAAGAGGAGAAGCAGCGTCTCGAAATTGAAGCTTCGAACCTCGGAGAACAGTCTTATCGCATTTATTCTTCCGATCGCGCCGGTCCTGGGCACGGAAGACGAGGACATTCTCATGATAGGGAGAATGATCGCGCACACGATAGGAATAAGGGTAGGGAACGAGGGAGGGAAAGGAGTAATGAGCGCAGGCACAGAAGTAGAGACTCATCGGAAAGAAAATACAAACATGACAGGAGGGAGCGAGATGATCGAAGGGATGAGCGCAGGGATGATAAGAGGAGAAGCAGAGAGGATGTGAGGTATAGCAACTCGCCGCCAGCAAAAGGCTATTATGCGCCGCAATCAGGGCATAAATCACACTCACAAATGCAAAACCAAGTACATTCACCCGTTGGGGCCCAGTCAACACAATGGGTCCCGCCTCCTCCACCTCCACAACACCGCATGAACAGCCCACCTATCATCACTACGTCTCCCCCTTCCGGTCATCATCCTCAGCCTTATCCTCCTTACCAATCATCCTCGCAGTATCCCCACCCAACCTTTGCAAATGAACCATATGCATATCCACTCGAGAAATTGCCCGAGTCAATGCTGAAACCTGGTGCGCCAACTCGAGGTCGTTCATCATCTGCGCCTGGCAATATTTATGAGAGTCCAAGAGCAAATACATCGAGGGTGAGGATTGCGGTTCCAGGAGAGGATGAACTTACGGTTCCGGGCGAAACAAGAGATCCGCCACCCGCATATGAAGAGGTCGGAGGGAGGCATCGATGAGATGGGTGATACAAGTTCCATCAGATTGGCTGATTTGAATGATGATCATGTATGAACGGAAGGAAAGCCAGGCTCTTGGGGTTTGGATACGCAATGATGGTTATGAGACACGGATTTGGTTCACTGGAATAGGTTGGAATTGTGGCACGGCTTTAGGGATATGCATTTGGTTAGATGGTTCATTTTGTCTTCATTGCTAGGGAGAATATCACACATGGGTTTGCATGGATTGTATGGGTTTGGAACGGCCATTTGGTGCTGGTCGCTGTATCCGGCGGGATATTACATTGATTGTAGGATATGCTACGCCCAGCGCAGGCAGAGCTTGGTTCAATTTTCACGGAATATGATTTATAAAGCAATGATTTAAGCTTTTGGTGGTAGCATTCTTGGCCATGTCCTCAATGAGATGGGTCAGGATCAACGAATTTAATCTTTAATATAAAGCTTTCAAGTCTCCAATCGGCTGTTGTGAATTTCCAGCTTGTAAAATACTGGTTAAAAAAAATTGGTAGCAGAAGGAAGCCCCCTTGCTTCCATTGTAGACACTGTGAAACCTCGCCTTGCAACCTAGCATGCATTACCCGCATTATTCTGCCGGCGGCATTGATTTCTGATTACATTCATGTCAGAAATATTCATCACCATCCTTCATTTATTAGAGATGAAGGGGATCCGAGGTGGTCCTTTATAAAAAAGAATGTCACGTATATCTTCAGTCGCGCAGTCGCTTCTTTCTAGGACTAATCCAAGCAAGAATCCTCGAGACAAAGAATAACAGCAGTTGGGATGAACAATACTATCAAAACCTTGAAAGTGTCAAGTTTCGTTTATGCATTCGGGATTCTGATACTCGGAGCTACTCGCCTGACACATTATCAGACGGATCAACCTTAACAGTACGACATTGCTTCATATCTGTATGCTTTACCAAATCCTTCCCTCGAGTGATGATACGGAAAAAAACGTATTTATGCGTATTCCAAGTGACCTGATTTACAATTGACAATTGTTCCGTCTATTCTAGCAGACGATACGACGACTTATATTCCCAAATGGATTTCTACAACGAAACTATAGCAGTTCCGACATGAAGCCAATTGAACCGAGGGACTTGGTCTCCACTCCATATCACTACACCTCTTTCTTGTGCCGCAAAAAAGTTAGCAATTGGAATACAGAAATCGGAATGATATTCGTACATGGCTTTATGGAAACCCTAGTACCGTCGTGATTGTCTTGCTGTTCTTCTATCTCCCCTCTTCTGCTTCACTTGTTCGTCATCCTGGAAAAGTTTCCTTCATATAACGATAAAAGTCCTTTTAGCTCGAGTGTGTGTGTTTGTCCACTTAGTACACTTCATCTTGTCTTGCTTGCAAATGTCGTAAATGCAGATTTTACTACCAAGAATTGGAATCCTGTACGAGGGAAAAAGTTTACTATAGCTTGGAGTGGTACTAGTTATGATAATGGTCATGGATGGTGGTACAGATGGGAGAATGGAAGAGGAGCAAATGGGAGGATTGGAAATGGAGGGATTGGAGGTTACAAGGTGTATTATGATGCGCAGAAAAAGGATTGGGTTTTCAGGGTTAATAGTCGACCGGTTGGAGTTGGAGGGGAAGGAATGGCTTTAGAAGGAAGAGAGATGGGGGAGGGGGGTGCAAGAAAAAATCATTTAGTATCGTGGTATATATATTGTGGGAATATTACGATGAAATAAATGCATCATGATGATAAACGCAGAGTAGGAATAAATGTAATATAAATGCAGTATACACGTATCCCAACCACCACTAAAAACATTCCATACATTCCATACATTCCATGCATCCCGTTTGTGGGGAAGTAAGTATATGATTCCGGATAGGTATGTACTTAACTAATTTAAAGGTAGATAGATTTAAGGAATGAATGGAGGCTTAACTGAGCGATCGTCTAGGATTATCTGGATGGGATGGCGGGCGATCGAATCCGCTCGAGGATGGATACATTTGCTGCTGAGTTCACTCGCTGCGGAACTTGTTTGCGTATTGGATATACGTATTTGTAGTTGGACGTTGAGGTAAGCTGATTAGGATTTTGATGTCGTTGCGGTGATACTGGGGATACTAGCGTACCTAATTCGAGTGAATCAATAATGAGATGAAAGGATATCCGATTGGGTCAGGGATGAAATATACAGGCAGTTAGGATATTTAGGATGTTTAGGATGTTTATTCATGGAAGTCGACTTTGAAGTTATCCATGGACTGGGAAATTGAAATCAGATAAGGTATTGGTATTTTTGAATCACAGTATGCTATAGAGTACTATACTCGAGTATGTGAAATTCACATTGAAAGCTTTGGCTGTGTTTTGTTGATTGCTTATCGCTGGAAATGAAGATTGAATATTGATGGATGTTCTGAAGTGATCTGTAATACCTCTCCTCTCTATTTACTCTACCCCGAGAAACACCTATCTCCTCCCTATTCACCCCCCTCCCCTCCCCCCAATCACCCAAACAGTAGCACAGCCCCCGCAAACAAAACCACCAAGCCCAGCATTTCGCCCCTGTCAAGCTCCCTCTCCCTCCCCGCCGCCCCCGTTCCCACAGCCTTAACCGGCACCCCAATCTTCACATGCATGCCCGCATCATACACACACCACGACACATTGCCGACCGCGTGTCGCGCATCCAACCCCCACTCCACAAACCCCACATACGTATCGCTCGAGAGATATACTTCGCGCCAGAGATAGTTGAGCAGGGGCGAGATATCCATTGCCGTCAGAGTCGTTATGTTGGTATTGGGGTACCAGGTGTAGATGGTTTGGGGGACGAGGGGGGAGAGGTATGTCCATGATGAGGCACCAGATGAAGATGAAGATGGAGATAAATCGGGACTCGTTTGGAACGTGTAAAGTGTATAAGTGATCCCGGCCAAATCAATCGAAGGACGCGACATGGTCGCGCTACTAGAATGATAACCCAATGGCAACAAGCCTCCGTAATTTGCCTGCCAAATCGAGATTTTCGTCGCGGCTAAAGAGGCGTTTTGAGAGTGAGGAATCGAGATCGAGATAGATGTTCAAATAACAAGCGGCGATTACAGAGGCGTTTTGCAGGGAGGAAGTCGAGGTG
This sequence comes from Sclerotinia glacialis, assembly GCA_002162575.1. Taxonomy (NCBI): domain Eukaryota; kingdom Fungi; phylum Ascomycota; class Leotiomycetes; order Helotiales; family Sclerotiniaceae; genus Sclerotinia; species Sclerotinia glacialis. The sequence continues at coordinate 260,606 of NGKH01000035.1, read as the reverse complement.
CTGGAGATGGTGGTGACTGGGTTACCGGGGTATAAGGCCCAGTTGTTGGTCAGTGGGAAGAGGGAGATGTTGGAGATGGGGATTGGGAGGATGGAGGGGAGATTGAGGGAGAGGGAGGGGAAGGAGTGCGGGCTCGAGGTGTTGGCGTCCTTGCCCGACCAGGAGAAGGTGGTGGTGAAGAGCGTTGTGTTGGTGCTAGTATCGTCGGCGAGGGTAAACTGTAAAGATGGGGTGAGCTTACTTTTTGTTCTTGTTTTGGATTTTGGTGGAGGGGAGAGTAACGTACGTCTGTACATTGATACCCGCTACTATCGGTAGCTACCACATCGGAGAAGAAAGTGTATCGTCCGGAATTGGTTGTTGCGTTTGAGGTGGAATCACATATTTGTGTTGTTTGTGCATGTATTGATGCTGTGAGGAATGCGAGGATGATTTTTGTTTGGAGCTTGAGAAGCATTTTGGGAAAGATGCACGAACAGAAAAGGTTTTAGTTCTGATGAGGAACTGGGAAGGAGGAGGGTTAGATCGGTGGGCTTTAGAGGGATGAGATGAGAATGTACATACACAATGATTATGGGAGCTGCAGTGGTAGAGTTGAAAAGTCATGAGGGCATGAATTAGAGGTAGTTGTTGAGATATTAATGGATATTGATGTAGGGATTGCTTGCGACTGACGGACTGACTGTCAGGCAGCAAGATGAATATACAAATGGAAGGGAAAAATGACAGTGTTGAGGATACAGAAATAAAAACTTTAGATTCGATACGACTCTTGATACGAAACAATAGGCAATTTAAAAAAGAAATTATTGAAGCAACTGAGTAAAAACTAAATCAGAAGTTTCAAAAGATAATGCTATTGAACTAAGAAAACAGATTAACCAACCAACCAACCAACCAAAAATGAAGAAAACTTCCCTCTGCATTCGATACAACAGATATGTTGCTTTTCAAAGTGCTAAACCGTTGGCCAAGAATCCCTACAATCTGGATCTACTGCGCCTTGTAGGTCATCCCGAAATGTCCTCAATTGAGGTCTATCCAGCAGTAGAGTGTTAAGAAAGGCCTACGTTGTTGGTGAAGTTTATAACAACGTCTTTGCTGGGTACATTTCTTTTTAGAAGTCATTCTCTCTCGCCACGCAAATTAACACGTGTATATAGCCTAACAGAAGAAGCATCGAGAGGGACATCAAAAGTTATAGGCCAATTTCGGGGTACTCGAATCGAATATGTAATGTAAATGTAATCTTGGGTTGTGTAAAGAAGAGAAAAGGGGTCCAACCTCTAGATCTTATAGACGCCGTCAATCTCTGTTCTTAAGCGCCCTTGTCAACTTTGTCATTCTGCATCAGTGGGATTCATCAGCGTTTGTAGCACTGGCACACGTTTTTGTAGTCTATAAAATAGCGCAACTCGAGCCCGTGCTACGTGCCCGAGCTTTCAATACCTGACGTGAGCCAGTTTGTTGATTGAACTGCAGTGACATATTCTTTATCAGTTGCTGTCTTTCGAAATTTCAGGATTGAGATTACTGTTCGTACTGTTACGATATTATTCCGGTGTTTATTTTGCTGGCTAATTGAAATGCTTTCTATACGATTACAATTGCATGACCTTACATTTTCGTTTTTTAATACTCCCCAAAAAACTCGAGAGAAGTCACTTATGATTGGTAGAAATTGTCTAGGCGGTAATAAACGTCCCAATATATTCCTTGTACACAGAGTATTGCATTAAAATTGAGCGTAGAGTGGCATTGGGTATGAAATTTGATCATCGATCAAAGCAAGTGCAGATATCACCGGCAACATAATTCCATATAGATCAATCCACGAGGTTTTTTCCACGTGGAACCGTAGCCAAAGCTGTGATAGCAAAAGAACGATTGTAAAATTTCTGGCTATTCCAACCAGATGTGACCAAAACCCAACAACGCCATTCAAACTTCACAGCTGAATGAATATAGATGAACTTAAAGACATGTAAAAACCACGCATTCGTCTACCACATGATGATTAGAAAACAAAACAGTGCATTATTACCCCGTCCAAGCAAACACTCGAACGGAAGACAGAGAACATGCTTCTACATGAAAGCAAAGTCCGGTACTATTATAGAATCGGGTTGGCTGGGTCACTATGCACTTGACAGGCTTCGAACCACTTGATTCTTTCATTCCATTGTATATTGAGGCTGAGATGGTCAGAAACCCGAAGACTTGGTTCCATTTCTTATCCTCCCCACCCAGGGTATCTACTCCGTACACCGTTCTATCTACTCATCCAAACCTAATACCTACCAGCAATTCGGTGGCGAATTCTTGCCAAGTTGACTCTTATCATCATAGTGGACTTTTTAAAATTGCGAACCAAACTTTGTATGCAGATAAAGAGTTATGAAAATTTAAGACGCATTGAAATCGGGAAAAACAAATGAGAATACGAGACTTCTTTATGTACTCCGTAGAAGTAATAATGTAAAAGGATGGTCATGAATCATGATTAATGAGTTGTCACTTGCTAGAGACTTGGAAAGTTTCTTAAAAGTATACTTTGACCGAGGGATGCCCAGTTACCGAGAAAACCTTCTCTCGTTTATATTAAGCTAGCATCTTTCGGGCATATTATCTTTTTCACATCTATTTTAAGAAATCTCCCAGACGATCGGTAAGGATATGCCGGGAAGAGGAGCTGGGCGGAAACTCTCTACGGAGTGGTCGGATCGGGGGGGAACGGAACAAATGAAAGCAGAGGGCTCCATAAATATTGAAACAGACCAATGATAAGTCTGGATTATACGGAGTACGGTGTACGAGTACGAATCCAACACTTCCAAATGTCGCTTGCTGATATAAGCTTATGTAAGCAAGCCTATGACTCTCCGAGCCGACCCGTTGAACGGTTTGTAAGGGAAAGAAGCGCCAAGATGACTGGCTGCATCACATTTACAATCTCAATTGCGGCGCAGCAAGTTATCAAGGTTATGTAATCTGAAGAAGTCACGGCAACTCCAAGAATTTACTTTTACTTTATTTTGCTTTTCCTTACCTTTGATATCTTCTTGTAAAATCATCGCCAACAAGGTTCAAGGTAAAGAAAGCAATCGCCATATGATTCTTCCTAGTAAGATCAATCCACTTCACCAACTTTTTCATAGGAGATATCTCTTTTAGTTTCCCTGAGCTTCATGCAATGTGCAAACTGCAAACTGCAATTCTTAACTTGACGAAAAAATATAAAAAAATCTCCACTTCAAACCATGCATTTTCCACGCGTCACCGCGTTCAGTACCACATTTAGTTTCTCCACGATAAAAGAAACAAATGGATCTCTCATGGCAAGGCTTGCAAACCTCTCTTGGAGAGTATGGAGTATGAGGTTTTGACAGAAGTTCATCCAATCTCATCGTTGAGGCCATCATCCATTACGGCAATGACCATTTTCAGAGTTGTGAAGGGGATCCTCCACCATCTCAAACGTCCACTTTGGTTTGGGCGATCTCATTATCGAAGCTTCGATCGAATTTCTCCTTGTTGACTGACTACCCTTCAAATGAGCCCTGGACAAAATCATGGGTTAGTGCCCGAGCATATCAAGGCTAATCAAGTCAACTAAGGTCGCTGGAAGCCTTAGAATTTCTAGGATTCCGAATTTCCGATGTAGCTTCTGTTGGTGAGTGAAGATCTTTCAACCAACTTCCTTGATTTTGCGAATCGTTATGGAGACCAAACCATCTCATCCTTTGCATGCCTACCTCGTATGTGTAGTTTGCAAGGACTTCCTTTGAGTATCTTTATTATCTGATCCCTGATGCCCAAACTTAGAAGAACACACAGCCTTCTTCAAGTAACTTGTGTCAACTGCCGTCATTCAAAGGTTCAGACAGATGAGTTGCTAGTATTAAATATGTTACTCGGAGCAGCTTCCGTGTTAACCACATTGGACTCTCAGGAAACAAGGTCTCCCTTTCAAGTCGCTTGAGTACTAGTCACTGAAATGAAACGTCTACGCTACCAAGATCAGATGGAGGATTCTGCTTACTATACGGGGTGAATATTGTTCGGAACATTGAATGCGGTTTGGAATATTAATCATTTTACTCTGGGGATTATTTTTCCAATTTATATAACAATTGAAGGACTGAAACTGTATTGCATGGAGGGTTTGCCTTCAACTGGATCCAAAGATGGTTCGTTCTTTCTTGCTGCGTCGTTCTTCCTTGCTGCTAATGTCTTTTTTTACCGCACTAGGGAGCGTCTAAAATAGCATCGAAATGCCGAGGCCCTTACCCAATCAAGCAAAGTTCAATATTCCGGCATTTCTCAAATATTACCCCTCTATCAAAATCAAGGACGACCCTTTTTCTTATTCTCGTATTACACCACTGTTACAGTCTTGGTGGTTTATAATATTGTGGCCTTATGATTAGGTTATAGCTAATCTATGGCCTCCATCCACATCTTCTAAAGGTTCTATCCTTCCTAAGCAGCTCATACGCATCATGAAAATCACCTGATAGGCGATCTTTTAGCCTTCAATCAATGAATGTGTAGGTTTTTAGGGGCCTTGGCATTTTGATACCATTTCAGATGGTTCCCCTTCAGTAAGTTTGATTCCTATGCCAAATACTCATGTATCAATTGGTATAGTTACTAGTGTAGTACTTGTCTAGGCTTTTCCCTGTTCTTCCGTAGTCGCAATGTCGACGACCTTGTAGAGGGTTCCTGCTGTTGGGATTTGTCACGGTAGAGGCCATGTCCACACTAAATAAGTGATTTTTATGTGGGTCCATTTGTTACCGATTTGAGATGAACCATCGAGAATTTCACAGTAGCTTGGATGATCGGTCACAATCTGGATGGTTCCATCTTGTTACAAACTCAGTTGAAATAGAAATGCTAGATTTCATTACTACCCAATCAAGGCTAACCTGATCATTGTAGAATTGGAGAATGATGTGAGTAGCGTGTTGCAGTCAAGTGTAATGTGTTATTTTGCAGAAAAGATGGATGTTCCATTCAAAGCTATTCCAAACTCAGATATTCATTGTTCAAGACTTCTTGTATCACTTTGTAGTTCAAGGTGCTGGCAAGGGTATGCATGTTTGTCGCCTCACACTCACTCAAATATTTTACTATTTTGGTCTGGCAGATATTGGTGCCTCTTTAAGAGTACGCAGATGCCTCAAAGTATTTTCTCCTTTAGGGATTTCCTCATCACATTCTCTTGTCCTTCTTGTCTTTGATCAACACAGTCAATTGGGCTTCTAGTCATATTCTGGACTGCGAGTTGTCTTCCTTCCTTCTCCTTCTTTCCTTCGTTAGCTCGACCATTCGTCGAAACTTTATTCGAAATGATACAGTTTCCTGCCAGAGCGGCTCAGGGTGATAGTGACGACCGTGGAGAATTTGAATTTCTCCCTTCACCACCATCACCTACAGTGGCACGATGGGGCGGATTTCATAACAATGAATCAATCACATCTTTAGATACCATTCAATACAGCCGACCTCCGACAATGCGATCATCATCAAATTTAAATTTAATCAATAATTATAGCTCATCAGCTCTCCTAGGTGGGAGTCAAACACCTGGCACATCAACGCCCGGTCCTTCAACACCTGGTCTACCATACGGTCAATTGTTAAATGCCTCTCATGGTCGCTCTTTCTCCGATACGTCATCTTACGACGGAGCAACGGCGTGCCCGTCACCAGGTTTACGAGAGGATGAAATTATCAGTTATGAAGAATTCAAAAAGGAAGATCCAGGTACCACTCGAAGAGTCAGACATTTCAATACCTTCAACAAGCAATTTGATACCTCTGTATATCAAATCGAAACATTGCACAAGCACGACGATGAAATTTTCCTCCCTCCTTGGAAACGAAACTTGTATCGATTATCTCCATTGTTCACACTTCTAGCCTGCGGTTCCTACTTCCTTTACTACGCATACCGTATTTTCTGTATAATTGATGTTCAAAGGGCGTATGACAAAGTGTATATCATGGCATGGCTATTTATTGCAGCAGAAGGTTGCGTTGCTTGTAAGTATTTGTCGTCCATTCCATTTTCCCATGCCCAAGCGTTTGACGTCGGGAAGTTCCCAACGTTCATTTATTTTGACATGGAATCTTCCCGTTTATCACCACCCCGGTCGCCTGCCAAGAAAATCACAAGCTGACATCAAATAGGTCCTGCTCTTCTCCACCAACTGTACCAAATGTTATCTATCCGCGGCCGTTCACGCCCCAAGCTTCGCATTCGTGGTGATGAGGTACCGACTGTTGATGTTTTCATTACATGCTGCGGTGAAGATGTAGATATCGTACTCGATACCACTCGAGCTGCGGCTGCCGGAGATGCATGTCACCCCCCAAATATCACGAGTGTAAATTGTTAATAAAAATTCTAGTACCCCCAAGACCGTTTCCGTGTTGTCGTTCTCGATGATGGGAAAGATGCCGAATTGGAAAAAGCTGTCAACGAGCTCTCGCTCGAATATCCAAATGTTTATTACCATGCCCGAATCAAGATCAAGGGCGTCCCTCACCATTTCAAAGCTGGAAATCTTGCCGGCGGTACTAATTTCGTGGTTGATTTGGAAGGAGGTGAAGCTGAATTCCTTGCACCCTTGGATGCGGATATGATTCCGGAGCCGGATTGGTTAAGAGCTATTATTGCCCACATGGTTATCGATGATAAGATGGCTCTTGTTTGTCCACCTCAGGTATGTGCATTGTCCTGAATTGCCAGAAAATCAAGGACTGACAGTACACCCAGCTTTTCTACAATGTTCCTGAAAATGATCCCCTGTGTCAATCTCTAGATGCCTTCGTCCACGTAATGGAACCTACTAAGGATGCCAATGGAGTAGCATGGTGTACCGGTTCCGGCTATGCCATCCGTCGCGCAGCCCTCGACGACATTGGAGGCTGGCCCGTCGGGTCCCTCGCCGAAGATACCTTTACCTCCTCCTTGCTTCTCGGTGCCGGCTGGAAAACGGCATTTTGTCACGAAGCCCTACAATTCGGTACCGTTCCAGACACCATCACTGGACATCTCAAACAGCGTACACGTTGGACTCTCGGCACGTTGCAAACCGCTCTGAAATTAAAATTTTGTCTCTTCGGAAAGCTGGTAAAAGGCATGGGATTCTTCGCCCGTCTCTCCGCATTCGTCTTCGCAATTGATGCCTTTTTCAAAATATTCCTCGTCATCGCCCTCCTCACCATTCCCATCGTGCTCATCTCCGGCGGCCAACTCGTAGCCTACAACACCGAAAGCCAACTCAAATGGCAAGTCCGCCTCTGTTTCATGCAGCTGGTGTTAACCCGTCTCAACGAATGGATCACCTATATCCCCTCGGGCTACCGTCTCGCACAACGCGACGCCGGCGCTCAAATGTGGATGGCTCCTTTCCACGCCAAAACCATCATCATGTCATTTCTCCTCCCCTCCTGGCTCGGCGGCCGTCCCATGGCCTTCTCCAGTTCGGGAAGCCAAAAGTCCGACATCAATGAACGCGATCCGCGCACGCGTGCAGGCGTCTTCCGAAGACTCTGGACCATCCTCTGGAATTGCCAATGCTACATGCATCTGCTCTACATCTTCTTCGTCATAGCAGCCGTCACCTACTCCAGCATTCTCGGCCTCGTGATCCAGGAAGAGACCAATGACACGCTGAAGAAAAAACTCCTGTATCTGCTCACCCACGCCTTCTGGCCCCCGATGCTATGGATGATGTGTATCACGGCATGTTTTGAGCCGATTCGCTACGCGATCTGGCCCCCGTCGATGCCGGATCGAGAGGAGTTGCTGGATCGCGATGACAAGACGCAGATTGCGAGGCCAAAGGAGGAATGGAAGAAAGCACGCTATGCGAAGACGAGCTTCTTTCACGAGTTTCAGTATACGCTTTTGACTGGGTTTACGGGCATGGTTTTTGTGGGTGCGTTTTTTATTGATATTTGATGGGTTGCGGGGTAGGTAGGTAGGCTGAGATGCCGATGGAGAGATGCGGATTGGCAAGCGTGTATTATGGATTATTGTTTATGTTTATGTTTATGTTTATGTTTACTTTCTGTTTATGTTTATGTTTACGGATGCGTATGTGTATGTGAACGTGGATGTAGATGTGTATGTGAATGTAGATGTGCATGTAGATCTGTTTCCTCAATCGATGATCGAGGCGTTTATGAATATGCAAATGGGAAGTAACTTATTATATATAGTAGTAGTATGAATTGGACTTTTGGATATCTAGTAGATTTAATACTCATCGCATCTTATTACATTGGGATTGTATATATCGATCGATATAAGAAAGAAAAAAAGAAGGAAAAAGAAGAAATAAGAAATACAAAGATTAAACATATATTATTATTATATCAAATCTATCCATTCATTATATCATACCATACCATACTATATCCCATCATCTGTTAACAGCCAGAACCAGAATCGTATCCAAAACTAGGGTAAACAAGGTATTTTGAAAAGCAAAACCAAAAGAAATCTGGTGGAAAGGATCCATCCATCCATTTTCGCTTCAGCATTTTAAATCCCTTTACAGAGTTTTGCGCATGAATTTTTTAGCATTCCTGAATTGGAAATTAGTGACTAGGGAAAACATGCCAAAACTATAGTAGCACTTACAGACTTTTGAATTTCAATCCCCTCCCCACCATATCTTTCATCATATCTCTTCACTTTACTCGCCCCTGTATTTCCACCGCATTCCAATCATTCGAGCTCCAACCTTAGCCCCCTATTTCTTCGGATACTTAACAAAACCCATCATCCTATATTTTGTAATCGGTTCTTCATCCGCTACCATTTCAATCGGTCTAGAATCTCCCGGTAGTTCATTTATAGCACCGGACATGTATGGAGTGGCTCCGGAACCTGGTTCTGATTTGTGGAGGACGGGGGTGGTTGTGGATATGTTTGTGTCGTTCTATTTTGTGGTCAGTGTATAGTTTTGTAAAGAGAGAAAGTGAGATGAGTTGGAGAGTTTGATGACGCTAGTGAGAGTATAAGAGACTTTTTGGGTAAACACAAATATGAAGAGATTCTTACAACAGTCAACGGAATCTTCCTAATCATCCCCTTCTCAGCTTTTGAAGGGTCAATCCAAGCCATAACAATCGCAGCCTCCTCATCCGGCAATGACATGAAAGCCATCGCGAAAGAATCAGATTTAATTGTAAGCTCCCTCGAAACTCCTATTTTTCGAATATCCAACTGACTAGAGTTAAGCGCCGAGATTAAATATAAATGTCCCTTTTCATTAACCATAGCCAATTCTTTTCCCGATGGCGAGAAACTAGCGCATTGAATACGACTTCCTAGTTTTCCGGATCGATTGGGCGCAGTTTTTATATCTGTTTTTTGACCCGTTTTAGGATGGACGAGAACGGGAACGCCGGATTGTGTCCAGGTTGTTATACAAACGAGAACTTCTTCAATCCCCGTTCTCGAGCGGAATATTGCTGATGATAATCCTCGATCTTCTGATTCGTGCAAGGGGACATGATATCGACAGGATACAAGTTCTTGAGAAGCTTGCATTGGAGTCATCCAGAAGTATATTTGAATGGCACCGCTTTTGGCACTTCTCGTACTGGCTAGAAGATGCATGCCATCGTCGGAGTAGGAGAGTGTTTCTACTTCTGGACAGTCTTCGCATTCGTTGTGGATTCGACTATGGAGACGATCTTCCCTTGGTTGAGCTAATTGAGTGGTTTTGAAGAAATGAACGGTTGCGTTGGTAAATCCTACGGCAACGGTAGTTTCGTTGGGAGATATGGCTATACTGCTAGCCCATATATTTGGTGGTAAAGGATATTCCACAACAGGTGCAGAAGTTTGAAGATTAACTATTCTAAGCTATTTGATTGTTAGTAGAAGATAAGTTTGGAGAAGGGCCTTTTTAGTTGAAGCCACTTACTGTAAGTTTTGGATCTCGGGTGCCAATTATATAAGCTAGATACATTTTCGTTACAGCGGCCTTATAACAACTACTCTCGGTGGGAAATACACGTGTCATCGCAGGAGGAGATGCTCCAACGTCCCATATTTGTATTAAAGATTGGGTCCAGAATAGAGCATTTGTTGAATTTTGCGATAGGGATATATTGATTACTTTGGCGCTTTTGCTTCTTGAGGAAGTCTTTCTGGGCACCCGAGCCAAACTTTCTAAATTTATTTCATCCAGTCTTTGAGCCTCCACTGTTGACGAGGATAGTGAAGTGGTTTCCACGGATTGCCCCGGAATAGACTCTTTTTTCGTTCCAGTGAAAACCGATGTCCATTTAGATCCGCCCTTCGACTTTTTTTTATCGGCATGACTGTGTCCTATTGTAGGTCGATTAACAAAATAGCTTCCAGGATCGGAGACCATTCCAAAAGGCGATGGGTCATTTGGTGAAGTGCTTCCTTGACCTAGTATAGACTCTGGTGAAAATGGTGTCTCATCTGTAGCAGTTGAAGTCTTTCGAAGTTCTGGCATTCTAGAGCCTTCGCCTGACCTCGAACCATCCAATGAAGTTAAATCAGATGAGGAAGAGGGTAGTGTGTTGGGTGTATCCAGTCTCTGACCGAACGTACCAGCAGTTGGTGATACTTGAGACGGCATGGTATGAGGTAGCGATCTCGAACGATCTTGCGCAGCTGCTGATGTGAAGCTTATCTTATTGTGAAATGGTGAAGGTGGTTCAGTATCAAACGTGCGCATCTTCACATTACTTGCGCTTGAATTATTGTACGCTGGATGAAAAGGAATTGCTCCATCCATCTTTGGTGGTGGAAGCTGGAAGTATGTTGGAACATGACGTTCCAAATTCACAGCATCTGCATAAGATTCAAAAGGTTCAAGAAGATCCCAAACTTGCCTTGCAAATGCCATCTCACGCATTAACGTAACTGGTTCTTCGCATTGAACGCACTTTGTCTTTGAAGGTAATCTGACCTCATTGGTTTCTGGGTTATCCAACTGAGCATATAGATCATCGTCAGCATGCTATTCCAGTTGCGTCAGTCATATTCAGACCATTTCCTTGAATCTTCACCATAACTATGCAATAAGTCAACAAGTTTAGCAAAACACTTGGCGTACCGGAAACTTTAGATTCTCTAGGTATCTCATCTGTGAGGCACCGGCTAAATGGCACTTTGAACAATTGAGTGTATATATCCTCGGCCTTGACGATTTGGCATGTCGACTCGGATCATCAAGGGCAAGAATCCTCTTTGTAATCTCAGATATCGTATGCATCATCTCCCTATCGCTCACACGACTTATCATTTGGCGATCACTAAGTCGTAAACATAATGCATCAATCGCATCCAAATCCCTATCATCTACTTCTATTTGCATTGATTGTCTTCTCAAGTCCGGTGTATCTGGAAGAATAATTCGATATTGATCGGTGAAAGTGCCAATCAAATCCTCCTTCGAAAATCGAGGTGGTATTCGCATATTCTCAATCGCTCGCAGAACCGCATTCCTCGTTCGTTCCGATGCTTCTGGAAGACATGCATCGCGAGTTTCTCCATTGATTGTATATTGAATGGAAGTGGCAACCACGAATTGGGTAATATCTCGAAGGGTAAGGAATTGTGCGAGCCACCCCCCTCCTCCAGAAGCATCTGGGAGTATAAGAGTAGATATGTATTTAGTCGAGAAGCAGTCATTTAACGGGTACTATACGTCCAAAAGAAGTGTCAGCTCAGGTAAAAAGCCCAGGCCTTGGTTGGCCCCATAAGTAAGACTTAATCATAATTATAGTGGTTCTTACCAGCTCTTCCGTCAGATTTGGTAGTTCATCCCTTAATTTAGGGGGTAAAGCTAGTGGATTAGGCTCGGGACCCCGCAATGCTTCAGTAACCTCTTTACAAACCAACAACAAAAATGATTTCGGCCCTGGATAACTATCAAACATATGCTCGAGCGAACGATGAATCCGCGCGAAGCTATCTCGGCGAATCTTTCTCTGCAGTTCGTCCTTGGATTGAGATTTTCCATCGGATCGTGGTTGTGGTAAGAGTTGAAGGACGCGAAATGCAGATAATAACAGCTCAGCCAAATATTTGTCCCTCAACTGTCGTGACTCCCATAAACTCTCTCGACCTTCAATGACAATATGCAAAGCAAATTCGATCATTCGCAGATTCACCTCCCAGCTGGCCAAAAATCCGAAATACCATCCATCTTGTTGGCTCTTTGCAGATGGGATGGACAGACGTTGAATATAAAAAATGGCATTCAGTTGTGCAAACAGAGTTATGACCAGATGTTGATAGGTTTCTTTATCGCCATCAGAATATACCTTTTCTAGAGAAAACTGTCCCACCAATTCCAGTATAATATTATCGACGTCGCTGCGCAGGGACAATAGCTTCCAAATGTTTGCTAGGCGTTCAAAATGTGGTGATGTGGCCGAGGCTGGAGTCGGCATGGTGTGTCAAGTAGCATGAGCTCTCGATCTATATATATAGTAGCTCCAACGGTTCGAAGCAGTCTGATCGCCACGTGGGCCGACTCCCTAACTTTGGTGCCGCAGTAATCCAAGCTCTGGGGAGTATATCATAAGTATGATGCGTGTCAAAATGGACCATGGAGCGCGAAGATCATCAAGTCGATCCGATCGTATTGGGCTTGCCTCCTGACGACCGCAACCCGCACCCGTTTACGGTAATGTCCAGGGTACCATGAGGGATGGGATGGTTGTGGCCCCGCTGTCGCCTCAAGAGAATGTTCAAGTAATATTTCTTTTAGAGAGTTATCCTTGCCCAGGGAGACTTGTCGTTTTTTACTTGATCCGGTTTGGAAGGTCATCCAATCTCAGCTATGGATACAGACCGTTTCGTCTATTCGTATCTTCGTTATACCATTGGATGATTTACTATCTGGCCATCCGGAGGGCTGAGAATCCCAACCGGTATCAAGGTTTATCATATGCAGTGTAACCCACTTTAAGGATCAATGGTGCAAATGGTTGAGAGTGCCACAAGGATAGCACAGACTTGGATCTTCTTGTGGAAATTCCAGGCGAAATAAAACCAAGCTTGCAAAAAAGGTCTGACATTAAGGATAAGTTAGAATTGATATTATATTATATTATATTATATTATATATCATTCAAGAACTTCATTTTCTTTCTTTCGACGATGATATATTATAAATATATCATAAATAGATATTTCCTTTACGTTTGAGGGTCAATACTGATCTTGTTTGATATATTGGAATAATTTTGCTTAAGTATGTTTTATCACGAGGGTTAAAACAAAGTCGTACCCAAAGAAGCGGCAGATGCGGGGGTCCCTGTAAGTAGGCATCAGCTGTGTGCCATGTAATTAGTTGTCTCTACTGTGTGGTTACATTAGACCTTCCGTCCTGTACAGGGGCTAAATAATGCGGAGGATTGTCTGCATCAAGGCAGTGCGGATATATATGCTTCTAAGCTACCCTGATTCTTTTGATCTCTTTTGCGCCAATTGCCATACTATTTTCACCCTCCATATTACGACTTCAATATTGCTATATATTATGGATCATGAAAAACCTCAAGCGGTGATTCCACCGCAAATATTTGAATTCGATATTGATCAAAGTCAAAGTCGAACGAGCCCAGATGTGGAGCCCGATTATCCTGAGGACCGTCGGGAACGCCGAGGAGAGAGTTTGTGGTACGTCGACTTGTAATAATCAATAATCACAACCATTAATTATCATTAGGAGAACACTGAGTGAACGGCACATTAATGTGAGTTGTTGGACTATGGCTAGGCTTGATAGCAGCAGAAACAATGACTGACGAAGTCTATCGCATGCCAGATGATAGCATTTTCTGGGTACGTTTCTCAAATTCAAACTTTAGCCGGGGCATAGGAATAACGGAATATGGCTATAGGACAATTGGTAATGGACTCTTTCTTGGAAGTGGTAGATCTCTCGCTGGAGCTGGACCAGGTGGCGCAGTCATGGCATATATTATCATGGGAACGGTTGTCTCGTCTGTTATATCTTGCCTAGGTGAAATGACCGCTCTTATGCCCGTCAATGCTCCAGTCGTGGAATTCCCTCGAAGATTCTTAGATCGTGGTGTTGGTTTTGCTGTTGGATGGATGTACTGGTGAGCAACAAGTCAATCATTGTCTTAATCGAGCAGGAATTTTAACATTTCGAAGGTTTGCCTGGGCCGTCACCGCCGCAGAAGAATTGGTTGCTGTTTCTGGAACTCTCGGCTTTCATTACGATGATGGAAGAACCTTTCTAGCTTGGAAAATCGGTGAAAGTGTCGATCCTGCTGTTTGGATTGGATTATTCCTAATAATTGTCACCGCCATCAATATGTTTCCTGTGAAAGTAAGTATTCATTGGATCCAGTTGCCCATCATTGTTATTGACAACAACCACAGTACTTTGGAGAGCTAGAATATGCCTTTGGTTGCATCAAGATTATTTTTATCACAATGATCATCGTTTTGATGCTCATTCTTGACACTATGCATCGTACGTTCAGTGTTTCCACCGATTCACAACGCTAATCGACCTATAGCTCGTTCTAATGCATATTATACATCACCTCCGAATTCCAAATGTGAGTGTCCTCCAGCATAAAATAATATGCTGAGTTAATAATCTTTCTTGTTCAGATTGGTGTTCTCCATGGGGATTTTTCAACCACGCCTATTCTGTCCGAGACGAGGAAGGAAATTTACAACGAAAGATCGAAGGCTCCACTGGTTCATTTCTTGGGATGTGGTATGTTAAACAAACACCCACCCTATCGCCCTTTAATCGCTGATTGTTTCCGCAGGACAACGATTATTAATGTCATTTTCTCATATACTGGAATGGATATTGTAGCAGCAACAGCTGCAGAATCGAAATCACTTGCTAATGCTGAAAGTATGAAAATGGCTGCAAGAAAAATTTCAATCCGTATCGTTACTCTATACACTATGGCCATGATCATTGCATCTTTTGTGGTACCATACACTCATCCCTTTATCAATGGAAAAGGTCAATCAGTCGGTGCGCATTCTATATTTGTTATTGCCGTGGTTGAAGCAGGTTTACCAGCTATGGCTCATTTCTTCAACGCCATCTTCGCTTTTGCATCCTTCACTTGCGCTATCAATTCTATGTATGTGGCATCGAGAGTTTTACATACTCTAGCTCTGCAAGATCAAACTGGACCAGAATTTATTGCGAGGAGATTGAGACAAACTAGATCGGGTGTGCCGATCAGAGCGGTATTGGCAACGGCTGCTATGGCTCTAGTGGCTTTTATGGGTAGGACTGGAACAACTGCAATTGTGAGTACACGTATAATTTAAATGTCGCGATGCTCTAAGATCTAACAAATCAATAGCGTCTGAGTGAATTGGCATCAAACTGCACTTCATCAATTTTGATCGTCTACGCCACTATCTGCGCTACCTATCTCGGATTTTTCCGAACGTATGTCTCAACTTCTTTTTCCTCTTGAATTTTCCCAACCGTTGTTGTCTCATCTAGTTCATGCACTAACGCCACAAATGACAGATTGGAAGACACTAAACTCTATGGAAACGCATCGGAGCGTCAAGCAGCGCATTATGATCGCGATCATCCGCGGTACCCCTATAAATCGCACGGCCAGTGGCTGAAAGGCTTTTATGGTATGTCGGCATGCATTATCCTCGTTACATTTAACGGTGTTGCTGCATTCCTCGAAAGACCTTTTGATGTTAGGAGATTCGTCGCGAGTTATATATCTGTATGTTTTTGTCCACTCCTCTGCCATCTCTTCGTTTTTTTGCTGGTTTTGAAAAACAATCTAAGAAAGCCGTAGATACCAGTCTTCATCCTCCTAATAATCGGCTACAAAGTCCACAAGCACGGGTTCAGAATACGAAACTGGGGACCGGAAAGATCAAACGATTTGAGAAATACCATACAAGCAGCATCTGAGAAGAGAAAGGGTAGATTAGAATTCCCGGATGAGGGATTGAGAGTGGAGAATTTGAAGACTTGGGCTCATTGGTTATGGGTTTGGACGAGATAGAGTTGTAGGGCTGCTGTTGGGATTGGGATTGTTTACTTGTTACCATGTTGGAGGTTGGAATGGGATGGTTATGGGTATAGAAAGGTTCTGGGACGGATATGAATCTGGAGTGGTTATGGCTTCGGATAGGTAGGCTCGAGGGTATTTTGTGTCTGGGAAGGAACTAAAGGGTTCAGGGAACACAGGATATCTGGGTAATGGATATTAGATACGGACTCGGATGGAAAAGGGACAACCACGGCGTCGGGGTTTCTAATGGATCATATACGGGATATTGCACAATCAAGCTACATGCCAACATAATGATGAAAAGGGGGACACCTAGAAGTGGAAAGTCACAATAATTGCGGGTATAGTTCAATGTATTAGTATATTTAACACAGTATAGTAACAGTACGAGTATATTCCAATTAATTAATTATTTTTCCATATGGTAACAAGTCGTAACATGATAACTTATACCGTGGGTAACGGCTCAGCCCTATCGGTATACGAGGGCCCCGGCCTGGCCTGGCTTTGCTTACGACATTTTAATTTCGGTAAAATTATATAGAGGACAATGTGTATCCAAGTCTAAATCGATATCGATATCGAAATCAAACCAGGCATCAATTTACCTGGTATACTTGCTGGTGGTATGCATACACGTATGCCTCTGGGTGTTTAGGTGATTACTGTAGGATTTGGTGTATGCGGTGATTATTTGTGGTTCGTCTGGTCTTTTTCATTTTACTGGTTTGCGGATGGAAGGGGAGGGGAGGGGAATGGGAGATGGGAGATGGGAGATGGGAAGAAGTGGAACGCAAAAGGAAAGGAAGGGAAGGAAAAAGGATGTGTGCGGGATGAGTAAGATAGGTGAGTCGGGGGGTAATCGAGGTCGAAGAGCCGAGCTTAATTATGTGCGAAGTTCAATGTTAGTATAGAGTATGGAGTATTGGATAGGAGAGGAGAGGAGGGGGGTTTTGTATAAGTTTGGTGAATAACTGAACTCTCCAAGTTCTTTATTCTTCGATGTTCTTAAGTTTGTTTGTGGGAATTATACTGTGATTGATTGTTGTTTTCTTTATATATTTATTTAGAAGAAATTGAAGTCATCTTTGGTACTAATTAATGTATATATAGTAAGTAGAATTGTGTTGTAATATAATATAATATAGTATCTATCTAACATTTCTATACACCCCACTAGCGGGTAATTCCCACCCCCCTTTTCAAAAATTCGAGTTATTAAAGTTAGCTAATCTACTCCTCCGCTTCCACATAATTATTCATCTACTCAAGTATCACAACAAATAAACAAATCCACGAATCGAATCACTAATCAGCAAATTTAATAATGCGCCATCATTTTATTTCTCTTCCTTTCTTGCTTGTTTTGTGGTGATGATTGATTGTGCCCCTGGAAAACTTCCAATGGAGGATGATATCGATTATGGATAGATTTATTTATCATGCCTCATATCTTCCACTCTCTAATAAAAACACCACAACTCCCACAATGTGCATTCCTCATTCTTATAGTTCATCTATTGCAAAGCGCCGGTGGCATTTCATTGAACTGAAAATGCAACGACGATACTCCTTCAAGCCACTTTCCCCATCCCATCCACTAATACTTAACACAGCATAAATAAATCGAAGGATGGAATGGTAACGCCATCGGATAAGCCATCTTATGTTATCTATTACCCCTCTGGACATGTGGACATCGATAACTGTTCAGGAATTTCGAAAGCGATCAAGAGTCCAGTCACCGAATATTTTTATATAATACATCCCACTATGTCGTGTACAATTCCTCTGGCCCCGGATCCGAAGAAAGATTCGAACCATTTTGTATGGATATTATACGAAAATTCAGTACCAATACACCCATCAATTGCAGCACACAGCATCAATAGCACACAGCATCAATAACACAACACCATTGAAAAACTATCTATATACACAGCATTAAACACGAGGTCTTGCGGCTCCTAGAAACCTAAATCATGTTGGGTGTGTACGAGTGAGTATAAAATTGTTGACATACTCGCTAAGGCAGATGCATGATTATCTTCACCTGTAGCTATAGGTACGCAATTTTAGGATTTGTACGACGGATGCCAAAGTTCATAATGCTAACATGTGGCACAGAATGGTGGTTATTACTTGTATTTATCCTTACGAGGTTTGTGGTTTTGTGATATGATTGGTGGGAGGTTGCGGTGAGAATGAGATTAGTTGCGGATGATTGGTTGGTTTGTGGGAGGAGGATAGACGGTGATTGATTGGTGTATGAGGAAGAGAAAGGAGGAAGAGAAAGAGAGGGATGCTCATTGATTGGTGCTAAATAAGATGGTGCATCAGTGCACAGTGTCTGAAGTTTGGTGGAAATTTGGGATTAGATTAGTAGGAGGAGATATTTGAGATGAAGCATTTGAAGCTTGGTGGTACGAAAAGAGCGAAGACTTTATGGCTATCTTGATTTGAATGTTTCACTGAGATGAGAAGAGGGAAAGTTCCCTTTGCGGTGGTGCTCGTCTATTATGCGTTCAGGGTAAATTGACACGTGCAATATTTACAGTCACAGTTGATAGTAGGAAGAAAAGTGTGGTGGCCAAGAAGCCGGGTAGAAAGAAATAACTATGTAAACTCATTATACAATTATCATACGATTATTATAGAATCAACCAGAAAGATCTTCGAATGACCAAATAGTCGGAACGAAGAAGGAAACTCATTATTTTTTGCTTTGATGAAGTAATCCAAAGAAGAACCACCGTTTCATACATCAAAAGTATGTGTCCGCGCACTCCTATACTCTAAAAATACTGCAATCGATAACTAGAATCATGTAATAGACGAAATATCAGACACCTGTAGGCTTTTATAAACATCGAAGAACCCTTATTGTCCAGAGAAATGCCATGTTGGAGGATAGTTGATGTTACACTGAAGGGCCGGGTGATTAATTGTAAGTGCGAAACTGGTGAGTTAAAACTGGTCTACTGAAAATAAAGTAGCTGACCATGTTCTTGGTAACCTCACTTGTACTCTGTCCTTGAAAACTCTTTAGTAGATATTTCTTGCGGGAATATGAGCATACATGTATATGAAGCAAGTAGTCGGCTGTTATAATACTACAGCCTTAACCTAATTTTTTTTTGACAGCTTACCCTGAGCAACTGGGTGTACATTGAATAACTGCAAGTTCTTTTGGTTCTGGTATTTTGTGATCATAAAGTCGTAGGACTCTTATAGTAGGATGAGATCACCTTCGGTTGGTATATAATATCATGCCTATGAATGCAAAAATATGTCCCCCTAGTATGTGCCCAATTCATGGACGTGGAGATTCCAAATTTACTCCTCTCTTTGTTTTGTGAATGGAAGTCAAACAGACTCTCCAATTATTCAGATGAGTCTAAGGTTTCCATCTTGGGTGAGGCTAAATCAATGGCGACCAATCTTGGTGTCTCGCGAGGTCCATCCTGGTTGATGCGAGTTCATGGCAGAACTAATGCCCACGGAAGAAAACCCTGAGTTACCAAATTGCTGCTTGTATGCAGCAAAGGACAACCAGCAGCTAGCAAATGCAGCCCATACGCCGTCAATGGTAAAAAGAAACCCAGAACCGATCTCCCCGAAGGCTTTTACTCCCCGTTTAGAATCCAGAGGACGGCACCGTTGTCTCCGAGAAAATTATTTCGGTTTCCGATTTTTTGGTACTGAAGAAAGCCAAATTGTGGGGCAGACTGTAGGACGGTAAAAATCTTCCTTATTCATTTCGATCTTCCAAATACATGGCAAGTAGCTAACTAATACATACAGACATAAGCCAGCTCACACTGATCGCGTTTCAGTTTCAAGAGCTGTTCGATGCCTTGATATGAACTTTGGTATCAAAGACCAGGAAGTTGTTCGCAGGGACAAAAATTTGACAAGGCCGAGAGAACTCTGAGAATATGAAAGCCCTTCTCCTCCGTACTCGGAACACATTCGATGAGGTTAAAAAAAATACCATCAAAGAGTATGATTTGTTGTTTCTAGCGAGGGGGCCAGTGCATGGGCATACCCGAAGCGACTCATTGGGATCTTACAACA
The DNA here is from genome assembly GCA_002162575.1 of Sclerotinia glacialis. Lineage (NCBI taxonomy): Eukaryota > Fungi > Ascomycota > Leotiomycetes > Helotiales > Sclerotiniaceae > Sclerotinia > Sclerotinia glacialis. The sequence goes on along the minus strand of NGKH01000035.1, from coordinate 240,455 downwards.
CCAAAGTCAGAGGCGCGAGACTGCCACTGAGGAGACCGATGATGTATGTGTTCATCTAATCCTAGCAATATATCACTAGAATCCTGACGATTATGGCCTAGGTGCCGTTAGAAAGAAGTCAAAGATTGCTGCGAAAGCTATGTCTAAGACTTTCTACCCATTTTGGTTGCGAAGAGGGTATAACAGCCAGTGCGTTGATGTTAGAATCCGGTGCCGTTTATGGCGAGGTTTTATGTTTTGTATTCGTGTTATTCGTTTGTTTGTCATAAGTAAGCTATACTGGATTGTTAGATTAGTTAGATAGATCACAATGAAGAGAGTTTCCCACAGCCGTCTCTGGGTGTACATTCAACTGCAATGATTGCAAAAACCGTGAGACGAAGATTAGCCATCTAAGTTGGTAAGCGAAAGCCCTTCGTTCTATCGATGAAGTAATTTAAGGAAGTAGTTGAATCGTCTGATATAGAGCAAATAGATCCAGACGCAACGAGTACTCTACTTCACCAAGACTATAACGCTTCACCAAATGGTGAAATGGTCTTCACAATCAACTTTTTGAAACGCCTTGTTTCTGCTTCAAAAGCTCCAGCTTCCGCCTCCAAAACTATTCTCAAATTCTCTAATCTTATCTTCAACCGGATGGAAGACCAGGTACTCCAATGTAAATCTCCTGCAATGGAAATCATTTCTTCGTAGGATTCTCAAAATTCAACGAATAAGACGTTTCTCATGATGAATATCAGGTTTGAGTTCCCAATTTAAAAATCAAAATAAGGAAGAGACTCGGCTAAACATGATGGAATAGGCTGTTCTTAGAAAGCTCACTTTCAATTCATGCGGATATCTTTGACTTCCTCTTGACTTCCATTAGACCATCTCCATAGGAGGTTTTGGGCGATTTAGACTCACCTCTGCTCTCTTTGTAAAGAAAGACAATGGCTTTGAAAGAACCGTGTTGAGTCCTCTATCGGATAAGTAGGAGTGCGGATACAGCCTTTCAGCATAATATCCAACTATTCGGGTCAGCAACGATATTTGAAAACGCCAAAATTACATGGTGTCCATACGAAATGAACGCAAAGGCCGAAGCTATGGAGAAGGGAGTTGAAATGAAAGACAATGTAAATTTCATGCAAATGCACGTCCTGAATTACCCCTTTCCAAATCATGAATCATACCTCCGCTTTAAAGTCCGGAAAATGGAAAGTTTCAGCCGCAAGCTTGATTTTGCCAGGTCATGTTGTGTCTTCTCTTATTGGGAATAGACGGACTAAAACGAAGAGAAGAGGATGGAGGGGATGATTGTATAAGTACCTGTGGCCTTTTCTGTATATTCTTTCGGGGCTTTCAGTTGATGGCGAATAATTGTGACACTAGAAATCATAATGCACCAGTTTGTTGCCGAGTTTATTATTCGATATCTTTCAAGATAGCTTTGAGATTACCTGGCTGCTCATACAACACTTAGAAACCTAGATAGTTGTATAAACCGTGACTTAATACCTGCGTGAAACATTAGTCGAAACAAATTATCGATTATGAGAAGAAGTAAGAAAATTGAAGTGATGAATGCGGGAAGAAGTGAAAATATGAAGTGAAGTTAGCAAGTTGCTAACTCATCATCATTACTATTCCACACATCCGCACACCCAAATTGAACCCAGCATTGAAATTTATTGCTTTTTCTAATCAATTGCACCTGATCTATCTAATCTTTGTATACAGTACCAGTATATTAATTAAGGGTGGACTAATTTGAAGAGAGAAAATGGGTGATGAACCAGTTGAGGAAGCAGGTGATCAAATGCGTGACCACTTATCTGGTACTGATTTAAGTTAGGAATAAATCTTTCTACAATTTCTTTTGTATGGTGCTTCTCATTTCTTCCTCTTCTTCTCCATCTTCCCCCTCCTCAATCGCTTACAACCGGTACAGGGAGGATGCCCACCTTTGTCCTGCGGGTCCACCGTGTCCTGATTGAACGAATTCGGGTGGTGAGATAGCCCTCATTTGTTCCCCTAAAGAATCTGGGCTTGGCGAATGATAGAGGGCGGGTGGAGGATGGGGAGTACTCAACCATGGCTGTTAGAAATGTTGTACTTCTCATGGATAAGGTTTGATACAAGCTTTTCGATCCGGAATCCGGGGTAAGGGCGGAGAAGAGGGAGAATCCGGTATGATAGGGGCGTCAAGATATGTTTGGCGAATAAGAAGAAAGATTATAATGTTACGACGGGTAACAATGTATCACGTGGCAAGTGTTATGTGATAGAGCCTTTGGAGCTTAGGATCCAAGGAGCCAGGAGCTTTGGAGCCTAGGATCCAGGAGGGCTCCAAACGTCACAAAACCTTGGGTTCTACAGAGAACAAAGGTCTATATAAAGAATGGGATTTCCTTTGTATAAAACTTCGTGTTCAAAATCAATCATTTAGTATACTCTATTATTAGTTACGAATAATATATTCATTATTATTATTATTTAAATCCTTGTTTAACATTTAGTTATAAACCTATCTTGAAAGCTTAGAACACTTTTATATAATCTAAACAGCTATCCTTATAATACTTTGAGCATTATTACTGTTTCAAATATCGATTCGATAAGTAACGATATTATATCTTTCAAAATATTACAATTTAGCAACCTTGTTACAATCAATCAGATCACCCCCAAAAGTACTGACAAGAACGGAGATATCGTTATAGAAGGTATCGAAGACCTTAAAGAGATCATTGTCATCGAAACTTTTAAAATCGTTTTACCAAACCGATTTATAAATAATCGATAAAAGCTAGAAACCTTTTTGTTTCAATTTGAGATCTACTTTCAATTTAATCAGGACAAGTTCAATCATAACATTAATAAAAACATTTGGGTTGTTTCTTATTTTAAAGGAAAAGCTGTTAAATAAATTCAATTATATCTCAAAGATTACTTCATCAACTTGAATGAGCCTAAGAAGCAAATATATTCGATTCAAATCATCTTTGGGAGATTCAAAGAATTCAAGAAAGAAATACAATGAGTATTCAGGAACATTAATGAATTATATAATACTGAATCCAAGATTTATAATCTCAAACAAACAAGGTCAATAATCAAATATATTATGAAATTCAGAAGGTATATAAGTATTATTGAATAGGAAAAGAATGCAACGATAAGTTATTACCAGAAAAAGCTCAAACCTAAAGTCAGATTAAAACTAGATCGCAATTGTATTTAGGAAGATCTAAACAAATTGATCGAAGAATCTATTAAAATAAATGAGATATTTTACAAATATTAAAAGGAACATCGATCTTCTAATTTTCATAGAAACCGAAATTGTGGTAAGTACCACAAAAATGAAGGAAGACCTCGAGAAAACAAACAATCTTATAAAGAATCAATACAATTGGATACAATGTTTAAGGACAAATTATTTAAAGAAAAAATAAAGCGAAAACACAAGGATAAGCTATATTTCGAATATGGTAAGCCAGGCTATCAAGCTAAAGATTGTCGAAGCAAGAAATCATCAAAAAAAGGCTATTATAAGAAGTTCGACAAAAATCAATTCAATACTACTTTTGTACCCCAATTATATACCTTATATTCCATCGAAGATAATAATTACGAATAGGAGGAACGTCAAAAAGAAATCGATACAATATCTCGAGATCAGGAAGGATTGAATGCTATAAACCGATATGAATTGGAGTGTTTACAAACTCCTTCCCCTCCTTTTGATAAAGCAGAACCAAAAGAATTATTATCGGAAGAACAGATAGCTGAGCATGCTGTTATAAGCTGGACAGCTTGTTATAATGAAACTTGCAGAATTCATCTATCAAATAAAGAAGCTACAAATTGGTTCTTTTAAAGAAAAACAAGAAGAATCTATAAAAAAGGAAAGGCAATCAAAACTTATAAGGAAGGCCAAGTCTAATTGAATATTGCAGGACAAACAGATCAGATCTATTGTAATACAAGAATAAATGGACAAACAATCCAGGCTATAATAAATTCGGGAACTACAGGAAATTTTATTGTATCAGGAATTGTAAAGCATTTAGAAGTACAATTTTAAACGAAACAGAAACTATATCAATTACAATTAATTGATGGACAATTAGCCAAATTGAATGGAAAGATTTTACAGGAGATTCGCTTATTGTAGATAAGCATAACCCAGTATAAAGAGGTTATCCAATTCGATATTATCCTATTAGGAAATCAACAAATCATTTTGGGAATGTTATAATTGAAGATATATAATCCTTAGATTGATTGGTTATCGGAAACTATATCATTTCCGAAGAAAAGCGATTGACGAGATACACTAAAATCAGCAAGGCTGAACATATACAATGGAGAACTGAAAGCGAACAACATTATTGATGTAGAATATCAAATCCAAGATCCTTTATTAATAGCAAAGGAAAATGAACCTTTTATACAAATAAAGAATAAACAAAAGAAATTGTTTGAAAACATTTTTGTAATGAAACAGAAAGAAACGTCAATATTGGTATAATACCAGAAGTACAAGAAATTATTTAAAGAAAAAAAAGGTTATAAAACTTTATCAAAATATAAGCTATAGGATTATAAGATAATATTAAAGGAAAGCAAAATGTTTTCATTTAATCTAATCTATTTGATATCAGCTTTTGATTTAAAGATGCTTAGGGATTATATTGGCAATATATTAGAAAAGGGATGGATCAGAGAATCCATTTTATAGATAATTAACCTTGTATTGTTTATATTAAAGAAAGATAGTATAAAGAGGTTTTGTATAGATTATTACAAATTCAATAATATAAAAATCAAAGATCAATACTTATTTCTATTAATTATGGAATTGAGGGATCGATTAGGAAAAGCCAAGATTTTCTTCAAGTTTGATCTACAAAACGGATTTCACCTTATCAGAATAAAGGAAGGTGAAGAATGGAAAACTGTATTCAGAATTCGATACAGATTATACAAGTATTAAATTATATTATTCGGATTGACAAATATATTAGCAATATATATATATTTAATCAACAATATATTAAGGAAACATTTAGATATATATTATATATATTATTTAAATGATATATTGATATTTTCAGAAAACAAAGAACAATATATTCAAAATATCCACAAGGTTTTGCAATAATTGGAAAAGGCAGATCTTCAATGTAAATCTAGCAAATACGAATTTTATGTTATTGAAACAGAATTCCTAGATTATACTATATTCTTTAAAGGTCTCAAAATAAATCCTGACAAAGTAAAAGCAATCAAAGATTGGAAATCATTAATAAATATAAAGGAAATACAATCCTTTTTAGGGTTCGCCAATTTTTATCAATGATTCATTAAGAACTATTCGAAAATAGCTATTTTAATAATCGAGATCATTAAGAAGAATCAAGGGGAATTTCGATGAATAGAAGCAATATAAACAACATTCGAATGCTTTAAGAAAGCATTCGCAAAAGAACCAGTTCTCAAAACTTTTGATCCAAAATTACCAATAATCGTAGAGACAGATTCTTTAGATTATATATTAGACGCAATACTTAGCTAATCAGGTTTGAACGAGAAATAGCAATTAGTCGTTTATTATTTATGCAAACTATCGTCAGCTGAATTAAATTACGAAATATACGATAAAGAATTGCTAATAATAGTAAATGCTTTTAGGGAATGGAGAATATATTTGAAAGGATCGAAATATACAATACAGGTGTATACAGATTATAAGAACTTGGTTTACTTCATTACAATAAAGGAATTAAATCGACGGCAAATCTGATGATCGGAAATCATGATTGTCTACAACTTCAGAATTTCATATATCAAAGGAAACGAAAATGTTAGGGCAAATGCTTTTAGCCGAAAACCAGAATATTTACAAAATAAGATATACGAATCGTATATAATATTAAAACAAGACAACGATGCTTTAATTCACAATAAACTATAATTCGCTACTATTTCAGGAATAAATTATGATATTATCAAGGATATTATAAAAACGGAATATGCAATAGATGCTACAATCAAAAGAATCCTAATTATACCAGATAATCTAGAAAGAGGATTCATTATTGAAGATAAGTTCATCCACTTTTATAATAAGCTTTATATACCCTTTAGTTTAGCTAAGGATTATGTTACAGAATAATATAAGCTATTAGTTCACAGGCATCAAAGTATTGCAAGAACCTTTGTCAGAATAAAGAAAGAAGTGTACTTTCCAAAAATAAGGATTATAATTGAGAATATAATTGGGAACTGCAATATTTGCATAAGGAATAAAACTATTTGGTATATCCTTTATAATCAATTCAAAACCCCCGAATTATTTACTCAACTTTGGAAGTCTATTATTTGGGATTTTGTAGTAAAACTACTATTATCCAAAGATTCAGTTACCCAGAAGGAATATGATTCTATACTAATGATAATAGACAGATTAACCAAGTTCGTTTATATAATACCATTCTGTGAAATTTGGATAATAGACAACTTTGCTTATATATTCCTACGAAATATAGTTAGTATTCATAATATATCAAATGAGATTATCTCAAATAGGGACAAATTATTCATATCGAAGTTTTGGTCTACTTTTATAATATTGTTTGGAATCAAAAGAAAGCTTTCAATAGCCTTTTATTTACAAATAGATAGTTAAACAAAACGATTAAATCAAATGATGAAAGTTTATCTTTATTGCTATATTAATTACAAATAGGATAATTAGGTTAAATTATTCCCTTTAATATAATTTGTATATAATATATCAAAGATGGAAACCACAAAAATAACGTTAGTATATATTAACTTTAGGTTCAATTCATTGACTTACAAATCATTATTGTTGTAAAATACAAATACAAACAAAGCTATAAAAAATATCACAGAAATCAAAGAGCTTTATAAATAACTCTTTTTAGATTTATAGTTCATCGCTTTAAAAACAACATTGTATTACAACGAATCAAAAAGTATAAGATTTACTTTTAAAGAAGAGGATAAAGTTTATCTTATTTGAAGAAACATACAAACAAAACGACCAAGCGATAAACTAGACTATAAGAAACTAAGATCATTCAAAATCGATAAAGTAATAGGATCAATTAATTACAAATTGAAATTACTATATATAATAAATATCCATTTAGTATTCCATATCTCACTCTTCAAGAAAGCACTATTCAGAGCATCGAAAACGCCAGACCCGGAAATCGATCTAATCAACTCAAAGAGAGAATATTATATCGAAGAAATACTAGACTACAAATATATTAACAGGAAAATCAAATATTTAATCAAATAACAAGATTACCCATATTCGGAAAACACTTGGGAACCTAAGAAAAACCTTGGTACTCCTGACTTGTTGAAGGAATTTCACCAATGTTATCCAGATTTTCCCAAAAAGGATCTGAAGGACTCAAAAAGGAAGAAGGGTCGAAATCGTTCAAAACATTCGAACTAACATCAGTTCACGCCGATATACCAGTAATCGCTTGTTCTTTTCCCTTTTCCTTCTTTATATACTTTTTCTTTAATCTTTCCTTTCCTTCTAAAATATCAAATTCATCTAAGGATTTAAATCCACAACGAAACATTTCACAACTATGCTCACATAATTTCTGTTGTCTTAGCTCAAAAGCACGAATACAAACAAGACCCGATATCGCAGCCTCAAAAGCAGTATCTCTTTCAAATTGAAAACATTCCTCTTTCAAACGAAGGCTTTCCAGATCATTCATAAAAGCCTGAATAACATTGTAACGAATCTTATAACAAATATATTCATTACAATGTTGTGAATGATCGTTTAATATTATACAACAACAATTATAATAGGAACAATTGGAACAAAGCATATTATCGGAACTATAAGTTTGAATTGTTTCAGAAAGGAGAATGTATTGTCTATATTTAGAAACCTTAATAATTGAGGATAATATATTGAAAATGATGCCCAAAATATCATCACAGAAAATGATTATTAATAAAAACGTTTAGGACAAGTGTTAAGCTAAAAAAGGGATAATGTTACAATGGGTAATAATGTATTATATGGCAAGTATCATATAATGGAGCCTTTGAAGCTTAGGATCTAAGGAGCCAGGAGCTTTGGAGTCTAGGATCCAAGAGGGCTTCAAACATCACAGAACTTTGGGTTCTATAGAGAACGAAGATCTATATAAAGAATAGGATTTCCTTTGTATAAAGCTTTATACTCAAAATCAATCATTTAGTATACTCTACTATTAATTACGAATAACATATTCATTATT
>NGKH01000035.1:133209-227456 GCA_002162575.1 Sclerotinia glacialis | reverse complement strand
TCGTTCCCCGAATCCTAATTGACCGAATTATAGTTATAAAATAATTAGTAAAAATCTGTGCATTTTACTATAAAACGAAGCTAAAATACAGAACGTAAAATCGAATCAGAGGGTCTGAAAATTGAGATAATCCAACTGCAGAAGCGGCGTTAATGAGCGTCCGATAATTGGTCACCTGATATGAGGGACATCCGAAAATGGTTTGAGGAGCTTTTCAAATTCCCTCGAGTCTATTGAACTTTAGAACGATATTTGACAACTTGTTAAAGTATATTAATCGAGGCAAATATATTGATTAAGATTCTTCACTCCTCAACTTTTCACTACTCACTTCTCAATCTTTTATCATTTTCCTGATGGCTCTTCTTGAAGGTCGACCTCTTTTTACGGCAGTGACATCCTTAACATGTCTTGGCTTTCTACTCATCGGATATGATAATGGATTGATGGGAGGGTAAATCCAATTCCATCAATTCCATCAATTCCATAAATTTCCTTTAGTTCTACACTGTTTTCCAGCTAACATTCCATCATAGACTCGTCAATTCAACAGGATTCAAAAATACCTTTGGCGACCCCGATCCCACTATCACTGGCCTCATTGTCGCTATATATGAAATAGGATGTTTTCTCGGAAGCGTTGCTACATCGGTCTTCGGGGAGGATATCGGAAGAAAGAAATCAATTGCGATAGGAGTAGTAGTCATGATAATTGGTGCTTTATTACAAGCAAGCGCATATTCGAGAGCTCATCTCATCGTCGCACGAGTAATATCTGGAGTGGGAATGGGATTTATCAATAGTACAGTTCCTGTTTTTCAAGCAGAGTTCAGTCCTAAAGCTACCAGAGGATTTTGTAAGAGCCTTGAGAAGTAAAAAACACATATTTGATACTGACTCTATCACAGATGTCTGCATGCAACTCTCGACATTGAACTTTGGAATATTCTTAGCATATTGGGTTGATTACGCCTTCACCCAATTTTACACGGGTTCATTTTCTTGGAGAGTTCCCACGATTCTCCAATACATATTTTTACTTCCAATGCTGGTTCTTCTGGTCATAGTACCAGAATCTCCACGATGGCTAGCTGCACACGACAAACCAGATGAATGCTTAACTATCCTCACCCAATTAAATTCCTACCATGAATCCCCAGAAACCATCATATCCCTCCACACCGAAATAATGCACACGTGCGAGTATGAAAAAACTCTCGGCGCAGGTTCCTGGAGCGATCTCTTCCACAATGACGAAATACAATCTCGGCGACGTTTCCTTATTGCATGTGCTATCCAATCATTTCAACAGCTAGGTGGAATTAATGCATTGATATATTATTCCAATACACTTTTTTCTACTTCTCTGGGATTCTCGGATCATCTTAGTGCACTCATGTCGGGATTTCTGCAAACGTGGTTTTTTCTTGCTAGTTTTATTCCTTGGTTTCTTATTGATCGTGTGGGCCGTCGTCCTCTTTTGTTATCGATGATTTCCGTTATGTCGGCAGTTATGATTGTTCAGACGGGGTTGATTTATAATGTGCAATATCATACTGAGATTAAGAAGGCTTGTGGGATTGGAGCGGCGATAATGCTCTTTATTTTTGAAGGGGCTTTCACGATTGGTTTTCAAGCTACTGTAAGTTATGGATACATGGATTTTTTCACTGACTTTTTCAAACATTTCTTTCAACTCAAACTCATTCCCATTCCACATATATCTCATCCACACATCCCACCTCCAATTAACCCCGCTACCCCGCTACCCCGCTACCCCACTAACCTATCCCTTTTCCCAAATCATAGGTATGGGTTTACCCCTCTGAGATCCTCCCCCTCCGTCTCCGTCAACGCGGCTCCTCAGTCTCCACAGCCTGTAACTGGATCTTTAACTACATGATCGTACAGGTTACTCCGATTGCACTGAACAACATAGGTTATAAAACTTATATTATTTTTGGTGTACTGAATGCGTGTTGGGTTCCAGTTATTTATTTATGGTTTCCTGAGACAAAGGGTCTGGAGTTAGAGGAGGTGGATGGGATTTTTGAGAGGGGGGAGGGAGTTGGGGTGGTTATTGGAGAGAGAGGTGTGGTAAAAAGAAGGGCGGGCGGAAACAGAGGTGGAAGAGGAGTGTTGAGAAGTGCATTGGGTGATGAGGTGGGAAATGAAGGTGCGGGTGGAAGTAGAAGTGGAGTGAATGGGAGTGGGAGTGGAAGCAATAATCAAGGGTATAGAAAGGGATCTGATGAAGAAATTGAACTCGGGATGAGTGAAGAGGAGGAAAGAATCGAAGGGTCTTGAGCAGGTGTTTCAAGTTGAGGTTTGGTCTTATGTGTATGTGTATGTCAGTGTGTGTGTCATTTATTTTTACGAGTGTCTCTATGTTTTTATACAGGTGAACGAATACCTTTTTGCGTTGTATTGGGGAATTTGAACATCGGGAGTTTGAACTTCTTGGGGAGGTGCGAGGTTGATGATGAGATGAGGTTTATAATGAGATGAATTCCAGAATAAATCTACGAGCCATTATAAATTCATCCAAGTCAACCAACTACCCTGCATGCTTTTAGATCATCCTCCTTTTGAACCACCTTCATATACCTAAATGTGTTCTCCGTTTCTTCCATGATTAATATTTGCGGGTCCACTTCGCTGTTCATCTTGCTGTCTTCTATTTTCATATAAATTTTCATGCCGCACTTCTCCCATCCTCACAGATTCTGTCATTAAAAAACTTCTTTGCTCGCGTGGTGAAGGTAATGCGGTGAGGTCTGGGTCTTGGTTTAGTGTTGTTCCGGGAAACAAATTCGAATTAGAGGCAATGGATTTTTCATTTTGACTCCCGAGTGCCGAGTCCGGGGCACTGAGCTAACATTTTGAGAAAATTTAGAAGGATAACAAGAATCAGAAGGTAAATTGTGTGATTCCGTCATATTCGGAACCAAAGGACTTGTATAATATGCAGCCATTTCAATTTCTTGTGAAGGTCGTCGACGATGAGGAGGTGAATAAGGTGAAGGATATGGGATTGATGCATCTGGCACCAATGGACGAGGGAACGATATTGTGGGATCGAAACCTGGTAAAGAACGACGTCGAGGGCTGGGGAGGTAAGGATTGCGGCTGGATTGCTTCTATGCCGAAAGAACGCACGAAGAATGTTTTGGGGTGTGGTGTGTTTGATTGGGATCGATTTGGGATTAGAGGGGTCTATTGAGGTGTTTGATTAGTAATTATGGTCAATGACGAAAGATTATGAAAGATTAAAAAGTTAAATGGAACGGAAAACTGTTGAAGAATTGAAGAGTGTACCTATGTTGAAGCCCGAGAATCACTGGGAAATGGTGAAGGGATGAAAAAGAGGAGGACTATGACACACTTGTAAGACTGGAGGCGGTGCATGCAGGTAGTGATTTCTATTACGGGTTAGGATGATGATAGAGATGGGAATGAAGAAAAATGAGAATTCAGGTAGCTTGAACCTACTGTAGTGGTATGAATGGGTACTGGTTCAGCAATTGGCGGTGGCTGTTGATTCTCTATATTGGGGAAACTGCTTGGATACATCGGCATTTGGGCTAAAAAGTTGTTAGAAATGACTTACAATCAAGGTAAATCGTGTGACTTACGACGAGGTTCTATGTGGGCCGGAATAGGAATGATTATCTGCTGATGTATCTCCTAATTTATCTTGTCTCTCTGTCAAAATATTCGATTCATTCCCAATCTCAATCGAGTCCCTAATGAAATTGCTTCCCTCCCTGAAGGTTGTCCGAATTTTATCATTCATAGACCCCATTATAGACCCAGCTTGCTTTTCAACCCCACTTTCATCATCCTCTGAAGACCCTGTTACTCTATCATGAACATTGCCGTGTTCGTCGCCAATAGTTGTCAAAGTTATACTCCCACCGACCATTCTAGGCCCTTGTTCCACAATAGACTGTGGCGCTAAAACTTAAGTTTCCATTCCTTTCAATTTGTTTCCCTCTAACGACAGGAATTTCAGTAGCTGGACCCTGGACATCCATTTCAGCTGAGAATATGCTACTGAAGGAAGTAGAAGCTATATTATCATTTGTCATTGTTCCAGCCACCAATGCACTTCCAGGTCGAGGTTCCAATCTTTGCGGTGGTACATGTTCAGTAGACTTGGGGGCTACTTCTTGAGTTACGTCTTGCGTTCCATCTTGCATGAAATCCTCCACAAAACCCTGCTGTTCGCTGAGTAGATTCTATATAATTTCTCGAGATTTCTTTGCGGACATACGCTGACTGATTGGTCTGATTTCGCTTGTATGTTCCCTTGGCTTATTTGGCTCCCATGTTTGTTCCATTGAATTATTCGGCTGCCATTTCTCCAATTTGACCCTACTTTGACCCCCAAATGGACGACCTCTTTTCCTGACAGTTGGGGTTATTTGCTTATTTTGGTTTAATGCTGGTATTGAAATTGAAGAAGAGCTTGCCGGCGAAGAGTTTGAAAGAATTGCTTCACTGATTTTCGAGGGTCTACCACGTCTTCGTTTCGGGCCTATGGGAGAAGAGTAAACAGCTTCGTCTTCTATCCTCTGTACCTTGCGTTTTCCCAAATTTGATAAAGATTGATCATTTGTTGGAGTCTGATTCGTAGGGGAACATGGGCCTGTAGGACTTTGCCATGATGGAGTCTGATTCGTAGGGGGACGTGGGCCTGTAAGACTTTGCCATGATGGAATTTCGACAATAACGGTATCTTTACAAGATTCCTGTTTGATATCGTCTCCTTCGACAAGCCCGGATTTCTGGGGCGTTCTACCGGAGTCCTTTCCTTCAGCCTCTACTGAAATCAGGGGTTCTTCAAGAACCTCTGGAACAGGTTCTGGGAGTGTTTGTGGAGATTGTTCCGGAAGTGGCTCTGATAAAGGTTCAAATAGTGGCCCTAAGCTGTCGGGAACAGTTCTTGGAAGTTGATTTGGAGCCTCTGAATTCTCTGTGCCACGGTGACCACCTTGATTAGGCGGAGATTGATTATCCGTTTCATTAGTGTGCACTTTCGTGCTGATAATTGATCGAACTCTTGCTCCAAATTTCCTACGAGTAATCCCTGAGTCTTTTCGAGTCTTGCAATGGAGACATGTGGTGGGTACCGGCTTTTCTAGACTGACAATAAAACCTTCAGGTAACACAATCGGTTTTCGACAGCTATCGCAGTTGTGGTGACTACTTATTATGTTGGCAAGGTCGACATACTCATCTTCCTCGCCATCTGTTGATTCTGCGCTGACCATAGCTTCCTGAATGACCGGATTAATGCCATCCTTGGCAACGGGATTGCTTGCCAATTCCTGTCCATTTGCATCGATAGGAATAGGAATGCCCAGGCCACTGGAACTTTCCCCAACTGGCTGTGCCCTCATGCTTTCTGGTGCCATATTATTTGCATTAGCTCTCTGCATAATTTCGATATTCTTCCGAACACTATCAACAAGATTGTTGAATGATTCAAAAGAAAATTCTTTCCCGAACTCATTGCGTGAGGTTTCAGCCGCGATGATTGCAAGGTTGTCGTAAGGAAAATTTCCAGGACCAAAAGTCCGAGCCAAACTGATATAATTAGCTGAAATATCATTGACTAATTGTGTGACATCAGTGGTAGGTGCCTCATTAGCATCATTGTCCATCTCATTCTCGCTAACTCCCAGGGGTGGAATATGAGGGGCTGCCTTGGAGAGAGTGTAATAGGTACTTGTTTCGCGTGATTTGGTTGTGTTACTTGGGAGGGCATCAAGAGCATTTGAAATTTCTGTGTCCGAAATATTTCCTACAAGAGCATTGTTCATCGGAATACTCGATGATTCCTCGATGGTCCTCGATGCCAATGCTGTTTCTGACTCTCCCTGAACGGTTGCTGTGTTGTCTTTTAGTGAATTCCCGTCAATGTTCGTGAGGGTTTGATTCTCGATAGATCTTTCTGTTTTCATGGAGTCCGAATGGTCATTTGGTCGCTGGAGATCTGGTTGCTTAGGTACATCGCTGGCTGGATGTAAAACTGATGAATCATCTTCTTGCCTTCTATTCAGATCATCAATTCGATGATCTGGAACAAGCGTCTGAGTATGAATATTTGGTTCAGTTTCAAATGTATGTCCTTGAATTCTGCCCTCATTTGACTCAGTACTCGTGGCGCGATCAGCAGTGTGTATCACGTGATAGATATTCTGCCCCTCTCCGTTCTCTAGTCTTGCCGCGTGGTTTCTCCCCCTATTAACGATTTCTTCATCGTCGCTTTGAACGTCATTCGATACAAAAAAGGACTCCGCGATTTCTTTTGCTCCTCGACATGTTAATATCATTTTCGTGATTAATTCCCGAAGTTTAGAGTTCCCAGCCGTATCGATCTTCTTCGATAGTTCTTTGAGTGAGCTGGTCCGCTCGACGCGTTCGATTTCCGTGGTCGGCGACCGAAGGAGAGCAAATGATTCTGGTACATGATTTAAAATAGACGGTGTAGGGGTTCTGATGAAAGGAGACTCGGGAAGTGGTGATGGAGACAGAGTAGTGGCGGCTTCGGCATGTCTTGCAGCAATTTCAAGAGCTCTTTTCTCAGCCGCTCTGCTTTTTGCCTGTGCAATACGTTGTTTGGTATCAAGTTTAGCTTTTAGAAAAGTGTCTTTATTGCAATCGACGTCCATGCTGGAATTCAACATCGTGACCTCTGACTACAAGTCGTGTGTAGCGCGTTGTGGTTGAGTTTATGAGTTCGTTCATGCTTTTATTTTGTTTTGGGGGAAAGTTTCAGGAATAAATTTCACTGATCTGCTAGCTATTTCAACATCGCCAAAGAAGATTTAAAGAGTAAACAAACAATGAAGAAAGGATTCAGAATTCATATAAAGCCTCCAAATAATACATTCTTCATGAGTTTATGATTGATTTCATATTAGGGATATTGACCTTAAGTGAATTTTGATTGTATGGGAATCTGTTTGTTAGGTTATCTAAGGTTATGATCCCCTCAATGGAAATTGCACAGCAGCAAGCAGCTTATATAATCACTGAAGCTGGATTACATAATCACTGAAGTTTGCTTATAAAATCGTTGTAAAGAAAGAAGAAGAGGAAAAAACATTGCACTGATTGCACTACTGCACTGCACTGAACATTATTTCATTGATTTGCAACAACCAGCATTGAATTTATGAAGTTCATAATGAACACTCAATTGTAAACCACTACAGAATCCACCCGCAGGTTTCTTTGATCCGAAAAAGAAAACAAGAACCATTCGCCCAAAAGGAATCCTGTATATTAAGAAATCTTCTCCATCCCTCAAGTACCCAGTTTCCCATCATTACTGTCATAAATCATCGTCTTCCCAATCCATCAATATCCCAGAATACAAGATTGATGTTTTCTCCGTTGCAATACTCAAAAACAAATCATGCCTGTTATATATTTACGTCATCCGAGCTCAGTACACCATTCCCGCAATCAGTACTTAACCCTCTTGGCTGCCGGTTCCTCAATATCTCCCGAATCCTCAGACAAGCTCCCGGATGAATCTGAATGTTCACACTCTTCAGAGTCATCGAATGAATCCCCGGAGGTGGCATCAGGTGAGCCATTGAACTCTTCAAATTCCTCCAACACCTTGTGTCTTGTGATCTTGCATCCCCAATCGCTTCCCATCTCTCCACAGCAAGACCAAATCCAACGATCCTCATAGTCATGGTGATCAATAAGATCTTCAATTGCTCCATGCTTCTCGAAGTTATGGCCAGCCCAGATGACGTCGTCAAGATCCGTGGTTCTTTGGCCTAGGATTGTCAGCTAGGTTGGCTTGAGGCAGGGGATTGGAAACATACCTGGATGCCATAGACAATCGTTGGATGGATTATTGAAGATACAAAACTGATTGTAACAATTCTCGCACTTGAACATATTGGGGCTATAACCGGGATATTTTCTCTTGTTGGATTTGATAAGTTCTCGGATCTCAACCTTGGATTTACTTGGTACATCTTCGACTTCAACTTCATCCTTCTCATCTCCTTCCCTGTAATTCTCGCAATCCTCGAAGTTGGACTCTTTAGATTTGCCATCATGAAAACCCTCAGGCATGATAAAAACCTTCTCTGATTTGACAGTGATTTTTCCATGATGGTGCTTCAGGGTGAAACTCTTCTCGTTGCACATCAATTTGAGAAGGTGTCGGAGCTGTTTAGCATCCATTTTCTCAAATTCTTCATTTAATCTTGGGTCAAGCATTTTTCCTGTGCTGAGATAATGAACCTGTGGATGACGAGGTCAAAAGAAGGTGGAGATGGTGAGATATTAAGAAAAAGGAAGATGGAGGTGAGAAGATGAACAACTTGTAGGTGAGTAGGAGAAGGAAGAATTTTTGAAACAAACTTGAAGCAGGTACTGATCAGTTTGGTAGTTTAAGTAGATACAGCACAACCCCATCGCTCCAATAAATGGTGAATCTAGAAGAATTTAATTTAGCTTCCTGGTAACCAAATGTGCGAGGTCGAACTATGCGCAAGGTATAGCAGGCAACAAAGTAAATCAAGAGATTCATCATTATACTATGGTATATAAGAAGGGACTTTTTGAATTTCTTAAATCAATTTGTTTGATTTTACCTTGGCTGAAATCTTTGCCTTTATTTTTTGGTAAGAATAACCAGTGGCATGGCCTTTATTTGAATTATCAATCTCACTTCTCTTTCAGGTTTCAATCTTCTCATGTTTCTGATCATATCACTACAGAACTAAACAAACTATCAGAAAAACCCGAATCATACATACACTGCCATTACACCGGCAAACACTCGTATTTGACTCTCTTCTCACTTACTTCCTCCATCACCCTATGCCTGGTGTTCTTGCATCCCTTGTCACTTCCTGGATTATTGCAACAATCCCATCTAAATCCATCAGCAAAATCCGGATCATCTTCATAATCTTCAGCAGATCCGTGCATTCTATCATCATAATCGTCCCAAACATCAGACCTGTCATCCAGCTCTTTCCATCCTACAATTTCAATAATCAATTACCACGTGTTGAAAAGAAGGCAGGAACCGCGCATATATACCTGGATGATACCAACAATCTCCTTTCCCATTACTCTTGATATCAAACTCCTCCTCGCAATTCTCACACCTAAATATGGTACGTCTCCCCCTCTTGGACGAGATAAGTTCTCGGATTTGCTGTTTTGACAATTTCGGCACGTGATACTCATCCCCTTCTTCCGATAAGCCGCTTTCCGACTCCTCTTCACTGCCTTCTCTCTCGTCTTCAACATCGGTATCATCGCTCTGGGTAAGATCGACAAAGCCATTCGAGATAATGATATTTTGGCCATCAACCTCGATTTTGCCTGTTGCGTCCTCCACGGCAAACTTCTCATGATTACATAACTTCTTCAAAAGCTCTCGGAGTTTTGGGGCATCCATCTGGTCGAATATTGCTTCAATTCTTGGATCGGCCATTGTCGATACGTTTGTGGTGTTTTATAAAAAGGTATTCGAGTTGGATCAAGTGGATTTGTTGCTCTTGACGCGTCGAGCATAGAATGACGCGTTCTCATTCTCGTAGTTCTATGGCACAGGATCACGTGCTTTGTATCCCTTTGGAAAACCCTTCAATTTTCTAGACGATTGACCAATAGGATCAAAGTTACACAGCCTCGGCAATTTAAAGTTATTTTTGTTTCATTCTCATATTAATGGTTCACCATACTATACCGACGCGACTTGTACACCTCCTCGTACCCGCGTTTTACCTCAAACTCTGGCCTTTTTGTTTGGCAACTCCTCTGGCTTCGCCTGGTGAGTTGATCTCACACATCCAACTGCATTTCCCGTCTTATTGCAACATGTCCAGCCAAATCCTTGTCCAAACGCCGGATCATTAACACGCTTTTGCTTTCTATTTTTACTCCATCCTCTATATTCCTTCCAAAATTCGCGATTACGAATCTTAACCTTATTACCTGCGTTGAGAATAACCAGTGAGCATTCTACTTAAAATAACAGAGTGGGAAACATACCTGGATGATTGTAACACTTGTTTTGGCTATCAGTGGTGTCATATTCCTCTTTGCAAATTTCGCATGTGGCTAATTGCCCTTTTCTTTTTAAACCCGGCGTTTTCGTTGAAAGGAAATACCGAGTCGGCGATTCGTCTCCTGGAAATTCTTCTGTTTCCCCTTCGTTTTCTCCATTTCCTCCTTCTTCAGAATCTCCAGAATCTCCATATGCAGAACCTTCACTTTTATGTTCTCTATAATAGGCCTCCACTTTCTCGTCTTCGTCATCCGTATCCTCAATTTCTAAATTGTCCCACCCTTCGACTTGCAGAGTGATTGTGGTGCCGTCTATAGTAAGTATCTTTTTTACCACTTGGAAGACAGTGTTGCCTGAACAAAGACTCTTAAGAACGGTTAGAAGTTTTGGAGCAGGCATCTCCTCCAATGCCTCGCAAGTTTCGGCTTCGTTCGCCAGGCATACTTGAGTGCCATCTATGCAAAGTGTCTCGGGGTCATCATCCTCACTCTGTATCCCGTTGTTATTAATATTATCCGTCTCTGCGGAAAAGTCCAATTTGTATATTCCGCCGCATATTACGTGGATGATTCTTCGAAGTTGTGGAGCTTTCATTTTTTCAAAAACCGGCAATACTACTCGTAGCGGGTCATCTCTGTATTTATTCGCCTTATCTTCCTCCTCGTCTTCTCCCGAACTGTTGCTGAGTGAATCGCCACGTTTCCATGCTTTGATTTCAAAAACCACTTTCCCTTTTTTCAGACGAAGGTCCACACGAACCCTGTTGTTACGGGTTTCACCATCGATACAGCAGGTATAACATAATTCCCTTAAAAACCGTCGAAGTCCGTCATCATCTTCAGAATCAATTGCCGCCAAAGCTTTTTCACAGTTATGCCATGATATCCTTCTCCCTCTTATGTCGTACCCCTGAGGTCCAACGGATGATAAAACGACAAATGCGTATGTATTCTTAAGAAGCTTAATGAGCGCTCTTCGAATTCCGTGTCCGTTCATATCTGAGAAATATTTGCCAATTAGTTTCTGAGCATTAGCTGTACTGAGTTTGTCGCATTCAAAATAAGTTCCATTGCTGCCTAGCATCAACCGGAGGTTATACATATTACTTCCTTATTTCGATATTGTTGTAGTTTTTGTGTTGTGCAAGCAAGGAAGTTGTCGGGTCAAGGTCTAGCCCGACAAATTATGACTTGGACTCACTCATACGGCGGCTTCCTCACCTCGTTTGCTCCTGCATGTTTATGAGTGATTGCTGCCCTAAGAATGCCATGTGACCCGATACATGATTCAGTATCAATCACTTGCTGCGTACTAGTGTGAAAGAGTCGAAAAGTCAATGGTCAATTCATAATTAGTTTGTAGTTAGTTGTCACGTGATTGTGCCTAGCTTAGCTATAAGAGGGTTTCCTACCTCCCTTTTCCTGAGAATATAATGTTTTCTATATTACTCTTTTGTGTACTATATTGATTTAATCCCAAAAACCCATTGTGTAACTATGCTTTCCATTTGAGTTTTTACAATATGATCTATTCAGTTTCTATCCTTAAACCCTCCTTGCAGCGTGCTATCGGGACGCTTGTATCTCGACCTACACTAGTTCAAACAAGCAAGAGCCTTCGCAACACACTTTCCACCGCTTCAAAAGTTCCGGCCTCTGCGGAGGTTATTGCGAATATACACAAAAAATACCCCTGCATCACTTATCTGACTAGTACACCACTCAAAACAAAATTCCTCGAGGGCACGTCGAAGTTCCATGGCACTCTCCCGAGTAATCCTTTTCCAGGCTCCAACACCTTGGCACCACATTATCTTAGGCACAAATTTGACGAATTCCACATTTGGTGGTTCTGTGCGGATCGTAAATCCGTAGAAGTCGTCGTGGTGAATTTCTCGGGGCCTCTCATCAGATATCGGTCCATTTATTTTGGCGAAATATTCATGGATCACTTTGTTGAGCTCTTTTTGGAGTAGGGAATAATCAACCTTGTCGTCGGCATGGGAGGCTGTTGGTAGTGAGTTGTCCATGTTGCCCATTTTCTTTCTTTCTTTTTGATTTTTTTTGATTTTTTGATTGAGAAGATTGAGAAGACTGAAAAGATTGAGAAGACTGAGAAGACTGAGAAGATTGAGAAGATTGAGAAGATATGAATGTGTTGAAGGAACTGAATGATGGTATTTTTTATGATTGCATTTTTAAATCTTCGTAGCGAACCTACTAGTAGGTAGCTTCTTCACCATGAGGGGCTAGTTCACTTTAATACCCTAGATCGGCCGCCATCAAGTGAATCGGCGGAGAAAAATGAAATCGGTCTAGATGACATTAAAAGCCCCAATCATTTTGGGATGATAACGTAAGGTAAAGAGGCGGATGGGTGTGGGAAGGCATAGAAAGTGCCCATTTGGACTTGAACCGTCAGTATTTCTCACGATTTCCAGTTATTGCCTCCCGGCCACAAAAATAAAACAACAGCCGAAGAGGAATTGCAAATCAGTTGAATTTACCTTGCCGTCTGTTTCTTGTTCCTTGGGTGGAGAAACAAATATTTATATCAGAAAGATGAGCTTAGAGTAATACCAATATCTCATCCACGCTTCCAATATCCGTAACCAATCTCCCATATTCCCTTTCTGACATCTGCGTTACAGGAAGTTTCATCGCATCCTGCTGATATACTTCAACGTTTCTAAACTTGCGCGTATCTTATCCCAATTACTTACATCCAAATCATCGAATTCATATCCTCAATCGCAACCCTCAAATACAGCAGATAGCTAGCCAGAAATGAGATAAGCTAAGTAGTAATAACCTCTTTGTTGGAAATAGATACGCAGTGCCGCAGAACTGTGGTACCAACTCCTTGGCTTTGATATTGAGGTGATGCTACGAATATTGATGTATCTGAATATGGTAGTTAGTACATAGCAACGACTGATTGATATGCAATAGTATATGTCGGTACGTCACATGACTACCGTACGAAACGAACATCATGTGAATAGCCTCATATGTGTACAGTACCATATGGAGAGCCTCTATTATAAATAGTGCCCTCTTTCTATAGTGTAGCAATCAGACAATGAATAATACTTACACCCCGACCTAGTACTATGCGAATAGTATCACCAAAGTGATACCAACATATTCTTTACGTGTAGAGAAGTCCTGATGTTAATCTTTAACATCGTCTATGAGTAGTCCAATCCCTATCTGAGCCTGCATCTGAACCAACAAACTAAGCTTTCTTCTTCATCATCGAAGGATAGTCACCAAAAGGTTTCTCTAGCTGTATTTATATGCGTAAAAGTAATTTCGCAATCTGGAAAGGTACAAATTTCTGTCGGTTGGAATGGAAACACATTCAAAATAAACGAGGTATTTCTTCTACTCCTGCCAGTTCACTGTACATCCATCAACTTCAAATATCGGCATTGTTGTGCTGCCTTAGCATGAACAATTGAGTATTCACAATCTCATAGCCACGACGATCAGTTTGATATTACCATAGGACCGGCACCAGATCCCAAGTTTAAGGTATCAACTACTCTAAAACTTTAAAGCACTGCCATGTTTCTGTGCGGTGGTCTTATATTGGTGCTGGTGCCGTGGCCTCCCAGATCTCAGGCTTCGGTTGAACTTGTAAATATTGTATTGGTGGGAATCAAATCCACCGGAGTTAATAATTTGTAGAGATAGCGGATCGTGTCGGACGGTTATTCGCCCGGTCATGGGGTAATCGGTTCGTGTGTCAACTTTCTGACCCCTCATTGAGCATTACCGCATCGATGAATTGGGCTATGATCAGAAGATATATTAGACGGGAATCCGATGCTTTTTCTTAAGGATAAAAGTATGCCATAAATTCATTACATGTAGCATGATTATAACATACAAGTTTAGGCATTGAAAAGGAATACAAGAACGATAGTCGGTGGGATGCCATCAGGGTGGTGGAGGGGAGTGGGGAGAACTTATGTCAAGGAAAGGAGAGAGGGGACAATGACAACATAAAATTTTTATCTCTCAAAGAATTCATCCAAATTTACATCTCCAAACTCCTTTTAGTAGCCCTCAACACACTCCTACAATATGCATATCTCACTCTATCCTCCTCCAGCCCCACCAACCCTTCAATAGTCGTTCCCCTCGGACTGCTAAACTGTTCCCTAATCTCATCACCCGTCCTCCGCTTACCATTCCCATTCCCCTCTTTCCCATCACCCCCCTTCCCCTCTAACAACCCCACCAACCCCTTCAAACTCCTCACCAAAATATCCCTACCCTCCCCCCTCTTGATCCCCTCCTTCACACCCCCATCCAGAATCCCATCGATAGCCACCGTCAAAAACGCCATACTAGCCGCTGCCAACACGCTCGCCGCATCATATTGTCCAGGTCCAACCTCTACTATCGAGCCTACACACCCAAAGATGTAACGCACGATATTTTTGTTTTGGGTGCTCAGCGCCATAGAAGGAGAAATTTCAACTACCGTGTTGGATTCGCCGAAACTGGCTGCTAGATTCGGCATGGCCCGAATAATGGTTATTTCTTTGGCTTCTTTTTCTTTTCCTTTACCCTGAGAAGATTCCACAAATCCAAGCGCTGTAGCCATTTTAATCACGGGGGTCCCGACTGCTACGCTAATCACCAGCTTTCCTCCCAATGCTTCTTTTACACCCTGCATTGAAAGTACCCCCTCTATCATATATGGTTTACAAGCCAGCAGAATTACATCCGCTTTTTGCATCGCTTGCAAAACTCCATCATTTCCAACAAGAATATTGACACGTGATTCTCTTGAGTGAAATTGTTTGCGCAAGCGTTCCATGGATGTCATTGTGTGCACTGTAGCGATGAAAGTATTTAAATTCGAATCTGTAGCAGCGCCTTTAGATTTGGCATTAAGAATACCAGTCAAGATCGAGGTGCCCATTGTGCCTGGAGAAGAGTAATGTCAGGTGATTTATTTGGTCAAGGGATGGAAAAGTCATGCGTTAGGTATGAGACATATACCTCCGAGGAGAGAAGACTGAATGAATAGGAAATACATACCACAACCAATAATGGCAAGTGTAAGCCCTCCATTTTCTTTATTTTTGGGCAATGTAACGATGTCTAGAGATGTAGGTGTAGAAGACATGACTGTGGATGCTTGGGCTTTCGGCGAACTATATTTGGGAAGCTTCACGTTAATTCGCGATGGTATATAGTCGGAATGCATGTATTATTTATACTCTGGCTTCGTTCCTCGAAGGCTGTGCGTAGATATTTCGGAGAATGAAGGATCTGAATGGTTGTCGGTTGGGTTGCATGACGAAGGCAACTGTATGAGCTAGCCGCCGCAATGCAAAGACGCTAATCCCCTATAGGAGATCCGGCTTATGGACCATTTTTCAATTCGCGGAATAATGAGTGAGGCTCAATTTTTCGATTTTCGGTTTGTTGAAGAGGTTATGTAGGTGGTATTCTCGCATCTCTAGAGAAGATGTGAATGCCTTTTTGTATTCTTACATGAGAATTCAAGGGGCTCGGTTGGTAGTTATTTTACTCAAAATGTCAAAAAAGAAACAATGCTGAATTCACTTTTCTCTTTCATGAAGAGACCATACTTCACTTCCTACGTTTATGGGTCCTGCAGGAAGTTTCTATAAACAAGGATGTAATTGTCTGCTGCGGGACTGACCCATCGTCCAATTGCCAAGTTGTATGAGCTACACAGGTTTCTACATTATCTCTTGTCACTGGATGGGGAACGCCCGTCGTGGAGACTAAGGCTGATTACCGCCGTGTTTCCTCAATATTTCACTTCGGGCGAAGCATTGTCAGACGGAATTAGAATTCCAGATCATTGCTGGGCGACTGGTGAACATTGTTCGAGCTATTGCAAAAATGCATGTTATCGTTACTTGGAATATGGGGCAAGTAATTTCGCCAAGAAATTACCCCTATATCTCTTATTTAATCTAAGCAAGAACTTGGAATGCCAAGATCCTTGGGACAGGATTTACGGGGTCCTTTCCATTGTTGAATGGAGGGGGGAGGGGGGGGGGTTACCCCACCTATAGAGCCAGACTATAATGTGGATGCCTTCGATGTTTCAATAAAAGCAATGGAGATGATCCGGAACCAAAATTACGAAGAAGTTTTCGCACTTGCGGACTCAATAAATCGGGCTATGATGCTGCATCTCACCCATAAAATCCCTCAAGAAATTACTCTAAACTTCCGACTTCGCGGCACATTATGGACATTTACCATTACTTTTATAAGGTCACTAAAGACCAGAAAAATCTCTGGACACTGAGTACAGAGTTCGACTTTTGTATTGATTAGTTCAGAGTGGAAAGCGTGGAAGGCGTGGAAAGCAGAAGATGTGAGATCCATGAGAAAATGACTTGCCGTCGGCAGAGATTTGGTTTTTAAAGACCCAGAAGATAGCGCCTCAAAAAGGTACATACAGGTCAAGGGAGACCAAGGGAAGCCCATAGCATTACTACCCCAAGGTACACAGCCAGGAGACTGGCTTTTGATACTTGGGAGGTCAGCTATCCTGACGAACATAAATTATATTACGGAAGATGGGCATCTCAACCCCCTCGCTACCTCGTATTACGAGAAACACGTTCGCGGAATTATCCAATCGTTGGCCAAGCTATATTTGCTGGAGGATGTTTGTACCGAAAATTTCTAAAACCCATTTATCTTCATTTTGATGCTCGGGACGCACTTAATCTAATTGTTTCTTGGGCTCAATGTCCAGCTTACAAGAAACAAGATCTTTCATTGATGACCTGGAATATGACAAAAGCGCTACTTGATCTCAAGGTCTGCAGGCTTCCCATCTCTTCGTATGGAAAACCCTTTTTTCATGCCAGGTAGTATTAAGGGCAAAGAATATAATATATCGGCCGAAGTTTATTACAAAATTTCCTTAGATAAAGAATGAACTGTTGAATTTATATAATACAACTCAATATCAATATATTCAATGCTTAATTTTGTTATTTATAGTATATCGATCAAGTTGTGAGTGAGGAGGAGAAGTGTTGGAGATTTTGAGAATAAATAGATTTAATTTCGAATTATAAATCCAAATTATTTTCTAAAGTATAGTAGTAGTAGTAGAAAATGAGCCATAATCGATTTGATTTAATTATATCTAAATTTTCCAAAGTATATAAATGAAAATTATTTCGGTTACTATTGATAACTGAATACAGAAATCGATTAAGAAACTTTATCTTATTTTATATTCAGACTCTCTAATTCGATTTTATATCGTATGTTTTAGTATCAAATTACAATAAGAGGCGAACTATAATCAAATCAATCAAAATTCGGGAGCTATTAAACTCCTGGAACGTCTGAAAAAATTCGCTCGTGCTTTCAATAAAGAATTAAATTCGTAAAATAGAATTATCGCTTCCGCAAATCCAAATACAGGAGCCTGAAAATGTCTCCTTCAATCAAGGAGAACTGCATTCTGCCAGACGGTCTCGTAATGATAAGAAAGCACCCTATTCCTGCAGCATCCACACTCTCAAACCCCATGAAAAAACCTCAAACCTCTCTCTATCGTCGAGTATACAGAAGTATGTAGACTATAATATACTCCAGCTGCTCTCAATCGTGCTGACGGCCTGAACTGAATGCAGAACTTAAATGCCCAACGAAGACGCGCAAAATGTTCTGCTGAGAAAAAGGCAGTTGCAGAAGAAGAGAGATAACGCCACGCCTGAGCTGATGTTAGCAAAAGTCTTCTTGACGAAACAATGGCGAAATAACTCTCATCTTCGGTGGATGGCGCCAAAAGAAGCGAGGAAGATTAAGGCATAGCTTATGCACAACATATGTTGCATTGTTATAGGGTCAGTAAGGAAGAGAAAAATCCATGAACTCAACGCCATTCTCCGAAGGGAATGATTTCTCCTCTTCCTCAAAAACATCCATAAATTCATGCTGGGCCTTGCTGAAGCTATCGAGGTGTGGACCAACAATATCATCCGCGTGACGGCCAGTCAGCCAGTATGGAGGGTGCATTGTCTCCACAGGCAGCGAGCATGCCCACTCAAGTTCGATTAGGCATTTGATATTCCAATCATCATCCACGAAGATATTGCTCTGGTGAAGGTCTGTGAGTCTCAAAACGAAAGGTCCATGGCGGAACTCTCGGTTCGTGAAATGTGAAAGGAGGGCCCGCATGATAATCAGATTGGCCATCTGAGCACGGCCATCGCTTTCATCGTTCAAGGAGTTTGGTTGATACCGAATGCGATTGTCGTGGCATGATAGAAGATCGAGATAATACGCATCCGTTGCCGAGTAAGTCAAGCTCCTATCGATGTTGGTCGAAATTCCCTGATTTTCAAATTGTTGAATACGAAGGGTTAAAGGACGGTTGCTAAGCTGCAGGGTTCCATTTGAGTCCAAGGTACATGATCTAATACGCGATAGAGGCGATTGACTCAACGGAGGCATAATACGGGACAAGTCTCTAAAGAGGTTTGCCTTTCGAACTTCGCAATGTCGAAGTTCGTCCCATGTCTCTGAGAACATCTTCACGCCTGTGCCCTCAATATAGTCTATGACTAGATATTCACGCTCTAGGACTGATTGACGACGGTGACTTATATAAAGGCGAGGTAGGGTAAATCCGAAGAGCGATGAAATGTACCGTCGAAGGTACCAAACCGGTCTGGTTTTCAAAGATACGCTCTCGGGTTTTGTAAACTATACGGGTCTGAATTAACTTCGGAGTGAAGATTAAAGGGGGGTATGGATTCCATACACTCTGGCCACCGTCAAATCCAAATCCCCATATAGGAACATGGGAACAATGCTCTTGGATCCAAATGAATGTAGCGATCTCACAGCGGAGTTTCTCATCGGCATTGCCAGGATATGTAGATTCTCCTATCTTGAAGGCAAAGGGAATCTGATGATGACTCGTCTCCCGGAATGCTTGTGCCAATTGTCAACGTAAACTGGTATGCAAACATTGAAACTGCCATGTATCCACTCTCTCACTTCTCCGAGCCGGCATACCTCCGATCCAGTCAAGCCTAAATGATACGAAACCGTATCCTCGATGTCTGCACGGTGAGTGCTGAGCCAGACAAAGAAATCTAGTCGTAGCTCAGGGTAAGTTAAGCCGAGGAGCAAATTCTCCTCTTGTTCTATGGCAGCTTTTAATGTAGTAGTGCCACGGAGAAGTGGAAGGGTGAATGTTTGAGGAGTCATCGTGACGTATGGAATCAAAACTTGATGGATATTTGAGGACTCAAAGCATGTCGATGCTATGAAAGGCTGAAGGCCTGAGGCTTAAGAAATGAATGGGCGAGTTTATTCCCTATAAATGAATAGCTTCATTAACCATTTAAATTGTAAGCAAAGAGATCAGATATAATCCAAGGTTGTTTTAAACGATAGTGATGAACTATTTATTGTGTTCGATCAGCTTCATTCAGTTACATAGATCTCATCCTAAACTTTGGCCGCCGCAGTGTCAGATTGCGTTGCACGTAATCTTGTGATCGAATGGATGCACGTGTTTACAGGTCTGACACGTCTAACTTAACCACTGCGGGTGTCTTCATTTTTTTCGATGAAAAGTCAGTGAAGTGACTCGTTGAGCAGTTATCCTCTCATACTGTAAACAGACGCGGCTATATCATTATCTACCGCTAGGGGTGGAGGACATTCCATGGCTTGGTACCTATTCAATGATAGCAACAGCATCCCAAGGCAACGACCACAGTTCGAAATCAACCGATGTAACTGCTCTCAATCTTTTCCTAAGCGCTTGCACAGAACTGAATACTAAGAAATCTGTGATAACAGATCCATTAACTACTGACTAGTTAGATAGGGAAGAGTGGGATGGCTTTTATGAGTAATCACGAGAAAAGAAAGTCCCCCAAAAAGGACCTAGTATTTCAATCGCCTAGAACCCACCAATTAGAGAAAGAATGCTCTACAAAGCAAGTCCAGATTGAGAAGAGTTCCCGTTTGACGGAACCATGGGAAGGGTTCTGACGATGGAGCTATGAGTGTAAGATTACCGTCTCTATATCAATACGAGATTCCTACGAGATAGCTAGCTACCTATTCACATGTCGTATGAGTGACTGCGGTTATGAACTCAGGGTATTTTACGCCAAGGGGACATTTCCTTGTCAAACGGCGGTAACATTTTTCAAGACTGTGTATGCTATCAGCTATCACGTCAAACCTGGAGGAGCATGGTCCACTCCAACGTTGATTTAACCTTAAAGATTTGTGATTGAAGTAGAACTAACTTATTATGATATTAACAAGGCACAAAGAAATTGCGCCCAGCCATTGTGGCGCATTTGGTAATGTTACCTATATCGTCTACTCCTTTCTGCAGCTGCAGGAACGTTAAGAGAGATTGAAAAGTAAGTTTGTCTGACTGATAAAAGTTCCATAGCTGCTTTAATTATCTGATCCATTCCTTAAAATGGCGAGATAAATGACTAATCATAACACCTTACCCACCAGCCGTCTCGCCCGTGCAAGTTTTCAGAGCTTGGAACATCAACCTCGATATTCACGCGCTCAAATAAACATTCGAAACAAAACAACCTTCCTTTGAACAATATGATACTACGACGAGGGATCAATTTGACAACATTCCTCACATGGGAAATTCAGGTTCATACCTTCTTCTGAACAGAACGGCAGTTCGTCCGAATTGAGACGGCTCAGCCGCCATTTTCAGGTTAGTCGTCAAGGCTATGAAACGGAAGAAGGCATATTGACTTGCCCCTTTTGGCAAATTGAATAAGCTCTTGAATCCCAAACATTATGCTCTGTCCAAATTTGTTTCGTCGCTTAGCTTTGACAAGGTCAAGTTTTTTCTTTTTACAATTTGGCTTGGTTCGATGTTGGATGAGCGCATCTTTAGTCTTGACGCCCGGCCAAGGTATAAGTTAGGATGCTAGCAGATATCGACCTTCTATAGGACCAAATTACATATTAATTTTTGGGTCTCTATGCTATCATATTGTGAACAATATCGGGACTTCAGATTGTCCATGGACTATGTATTGGAGCACAGTTTAATGGTCCAGAATCTCGTTATTTTTGAACTACAGCTTCTTCTCGAGATTTTCTTGAGATTTTCTCATAAGCTCGTCCTATATAAATTAAGGACACTATATGATGAGCACATATCCCCATATCATTCAATGATATGAAGACGAGATCTGGAAAAAACGGGAGCAAGGCTCGACCGCTTTAAAAATGTTCTTCACCAGTGTGGGATCACCTTGTCTGAGTTCTGTGGTGGGTCGTCAAGCCCCTGACTTGTTGGAAGAAATTCCCCGAAATGATCCATTTTTAGGACCACAAACGCTCGAGCCACATCGCCCACAATTCCATCCTTCATACTATTGTCGCCTTTATATCACGTCAAAGAGATCAATAAACCAATTTCCCAACCCATTTTCAGTAATGCAAAAGGATTTGGGTCTGGGCTTACTTGAGGAACTCGGTTGGTCATAATGGAATTGCATATAACTCTGCCACTTTCCGCTCCTCAGCTGAGCTTGAAGGTCCGAAGGAGCGTCCAATCCCTCTCTCATTCATCTTTTCAAATTAGCACACATGCTTCTAATATTCTATTAACTCTGTTTGGCCACGAGTCATATTGAGGTTATCAGGTCATTCACAGAAAAGAAATTATTGTTAATAATTGATCGTTGATTCTCCACAATATCTTGAAAAGTCCTTCAAAATCAAAATCAAAATCAAAATCAACATACAACTCGTTTCTACAGATATAGTACTATCGAACAATATGCAAATCTCTCTTCGCCATACTTTGGCTTCGCTTCTTGCAGTAGCCTTCGCTTCTTCATTTGTGGATGCTTTTCCCACAAAGATTCAACGAGATGACACCTCAGTAGTCGAGAGAGCAACAGATTCAACAACCATGACCCTCATCGACTACCAAAACTACGCTGCATCCTCCATCAACGCGCTACAACAGACTTATTGGAACAGTACAGCAGGACTTTGGGGTCAACAAGATAGCACTGGAAAATTCGCCGGAGACTGGTGGCCTAGTGCCAACGTCCTTACAATGATGGCCTACTACTACAAGGTATTTCCGAGCACAGCACCATGGATGCCCGATCTCTTTGCAACGGTTTTAAGTCGCGCTCCGCAAACCGCTTATCACAATTTTTTGAACGGCTTCTATGATGATGAGCTTTGGTGGGTTTTGGCTTGGATTCAAGTCTATGATGCCACGAAAGATGTTAAGTATCTTAATACCGCTGCTGCTATCTACGAGGATGCTAAGTCGGTTTATGGTAATACTCCCTGTGGAGGTTTATGGTATGTAACTTCTATTCTATTCACTTATCCAAATTACATTATTTTTAAAATGATACCATAACCTCTTGGCAAACCATCATATGACCTCAAATAATCCTATATCCTCCTCTACTAACACCAAAACAGGTGGGACAAAGCGCACAGCGGCGTAAACAGTGTAGAAAATGAACTCTACCTAACCGCCAGCGCCAAACTTGCCAACCGGATTCCCTCCAAAAAAACCTCGTCCGGCCAAGGCTACTATTTCGAACAAGCACTTGCCGCCTATGCCTTCTTGATCACCAACTCAACCACCACCATGAATCCCTCCACCCACCTCTTCAACGACGGCATCTCCATGAGCACCTGCAAAAACAACGGCAGAGTAATCTTCACCTACAATCAAGGAATCATCCTCTCCGGCCTCACAGAACTCACCTGGTCAACAGGTCATCAAGCCTACACCACTCTCGCCACACAAATCGCCAACTCTGTCATCGCAAATATGACGACTTCGGATGGGATCCTACAGGAAAAAGCTTGTGAGCCTAATGCCTGTGATCAAGATGAACAGGTCTTCAAAGGGGTTTTTATGAGAAATCTGGCATTTATGACGAATAGAGCGATGGGACTGGATGCGGAGACGAAAAATCACTTTCGAATTTTTTTGGGAAAGAATGCGCAGAGTATTGTGACCAATGCGATGGATAAGAATAATATGCTGGGTTTGGTGTGGAGTGGAGCGACGAAGCCGACGTATAGTTTGGAGACGGATGGGAGTGCGCTGGATACGATTGTTGGGGCGGCAGCGACGGCTTTGGTTTAGGGGTAGGGATCGGCTGGATATCGAGGGAGTGGGTGGAGATGAATCCTACTCATCTCATCGCAAGGAGACCACGCAGAAATAGTAATGTATAAATCACCTCTACACCTTTTGTTTCACTTGGCACTTTTCTTTTCTTTTTCTTTTCACTTTGCATTTCCTGTTTCTCATTTCCCACAGACATATCTACCTATCGGTCTCTCTGGACTGATGAGTAAAGTAAGTCTAGTGATTGAATGAGCATCTCCACGCATTTCAAAAAGATTCCCCTTTTTTGCATTTCATCAAGATTTTTTTACCTCAACTCAACTCAACCTAACTCAACCCAAATCAATCTTCCTAGATGATTAGACCCCCCTGGATTTAGACTTAGCATTAGCATTTAAAATACATTTGGATTCACAGATATCGAGGAATATTCGTCAAGATGATTATAATCGAAAGTAAAAGTAGAAGTAAAAGTAAAAGTAATTTTAATTATAATGAGATGAGATGAGATGATATGATATAATATATTGATGATTTACTGTAAGCAGAGCTCTAAGCATTTGGTGGCGGCGTTTTTTTAAATTTCTAGATGTGGAGAAGGAAATCTTGCGGGGAAGAAAAGAAAAGAAAATATCTTTATCTTGATTGGAATCTCTACCTGGTGATGGTAATTCAAGCGGCGCTTTAAGTATTATTATATCCTTGATTGATTATCATTGATTATCTAGGATATTTAATCTACCTTTCGAGTTCCTCCTTGTATTCTTTATATAATATGGTTTACATAATCTCAAACCTCAAACCTCAAACCTCAAACCTCAAACCTCAAACCTCAAACCTCAAATCTCAATCAATTTACCATTCAAGCATCCTTATCCCAAAAATCATATAGTATGAATATATCAAATATGTACGGCACTATACAGGATGATATAGAGACAAAGCTGGAGCGAATAACATGGAAGATATACACTGCGATATGCTATCGACAGATAAAACAAATCAATACCCCACGATTGAATTCATTCCATAAAGAAGAGAATAGAACCCTCAGATGTTCAAGTGTACATGAGTTATTTAGTCCGTCAAAAATTAGTATCTAGTGTCGTACCATGCAAAATCATCCTCATCACTTCTTATTCGTTGGTGGGCTCAGAGATATCGGAAAGCTCGTCATAGTCCTTCATCCATTCATATGAACCATGAGCTTCTTGCTGCAGCTGTAGTAGATTTATTATTTCACCTCTGAGGCTACCCTCAAGATCTTTAGAAGGATTGCAAGGGCAATCCATGTGTCCAATATCAGCGATTGCGCGATCCAAGCCCCTTCGAAACCGCAATTGCATGTCATCCTGAACATGTATGCTCTTTTCATCGGATAGCGAAAAGAAAGCTATGTCATACCCAAACCGAGATACAAACCCGTGCCAATTTCTTCGCGTCTTGCAAGTCAAGCGATAGTGAGGAATTTTTATGGCCAGATGCGCTATTCGGGCCTCATTTAACGACCATTGAATGATTTTATACAGTTCGTAAGGAGATTCAACGACCTTTTCTGCATTCGGTATAGGCCACAGACCGTGATATCTGAGCTTTCTGGCAAGGATCCCAAAAAGAACTGAGCGGCATGTCTCTTCACACCGCAATTTGCCAGAGAACGCAGCCGAATTTGACAACAATCCATCCGTGATGAAATGTAAAGACTGGAGAAGCCTGTTAACCGTGGTTGCACGAATACTAAGAATCTCTTCTATGAACGATCAGCAAGTAGATACTTTAAATGTAAGGTGGTATTTACCTGTTATCCCAGGGGGCAAGGGACACCCTTCCTCCTCCAACGGATACGACTTGACATGTTCCTCCATTTCTGATGTACATGTGAAATTCTCCTCGATGATCAAGCATTTTTTGTCGTCATCAATACATGCCGACAATACAAGAGCGTTCACTATATCATAGAAAAGTTTCCTCCTGCCAAAGCAATAAGCAATCCACAGCCATCCCTCCTGATGTGGCAAATGTGCCTCATACTGCTCATCCTTCAACCAGTCCCTCAACCAAGGTTTGGCTAACTTTGTACAATTGTACTTATCACAAATAACACTGACGTTATATAAGATAAAGTATGGCAAATTCGAGGGGATATTCGAGAATTGCAAATACGCGATTCGAAGAAGTACCAGAAGAGCTTCCGCATTATCTTCCGTGAAGTCTAACTCAATATTAGGGAATGCCTCGTTAGCAACGCAAGGTATTTTCGAATTGGGTTCCTCTCCATCTGTGCGTGATGTTAAAAAGGGAAATGGAGGAAAGATAAGTTTCTTCCAGACAGGGCTAGCGAAACTCAATGCATGAGAGGATATTTTGAAAGAGACTTCGCGCCCTTCATATAACACCTTGGCACGCACATCACCGTCGCCATTATCGAATACGAAAGGATGATTCATTTTGTGATTGTTGAGTAACCGGAGGGTGGAAATGATCTGCTTGAAAGCTCACGTCAAGTCAAAAACTTCCAACGCGCCTTGGAAGAGGTCACAGTCACGGGCCAACTAAATACACGATCTAACCTACTTAAGTCACCGCCTTGATGTATTCAGGGCTCAAAAGCCTGTATTTCGATACACCCTGACATTGGAATTCTGCTGATTTATACACTAATCAGGCTTAACGCGCTGAGTTGGCCCGTGACCTCTTCTAGTCTTAGCGCCTTTCGGCACAACTTCGGCAATGGCTCAAAGTCGCTGTCCCTACCTGCACTTTATCTCATTTGAGATCAAAATGGGTACAAAATTGTTACGAAGTAACAGTCAACATGCATGTCCACATGAGTCCAGACCCTGTTGAAAAGCAAGTCGATTTACATACAAAATTGTATGGCAATCGACTCGCGGATTAACCCCACCCTCAGCAAGCACAGACAATGATAATGGAGAAAGCATTTTCATTTTCGAGGTGAAATGCTTGAAATATAAAGTTTACAGATTCTCGAATTCTTATTTTGAAGCAATCTACCTTTTCAAAATCAATAATCACAATCTTTTTCGAAAAATCGATTGATATCTTGAAGATTATATTTATCTATTGAATCTGTATCGAAAATATATAATTATTGATGGATTTTTAATATATTAAATAATTATTGAATATAGACCGAAATGTTACGTTTTATACCAAAACGACGCCCAAATTATTTCAGACCCTTCGGAGATCCTACGGTGCTATCCTACATATCTCATTGGTCAGTTTATAGATTTTAGGATTATATAATCTCCGAAGGGTCTGAAGATGAGATAACCTGCACTGGTGCTTTCCGCACGCCCAATAACATATAAAGAGCAGAAGGTTCTCTACGGAGTGAAGTGCAAATGGATGGCCAGACTTTGATTATGAAGACACCTCATTTTGTCTGTCTGCCCATCTGGTACATATCTTTCACTTCTCGTTGGTACGTCTCTTCATCCACTTGCCCCATTCAGCTCCAAATGGTCCGTCTCTCTTCTCTCCATTTTGATCTGTATTCAACATAGTTGTCCGTAAAAAGCTTTTCCGCTTCGCTCCGGCCCTCGACATCATTCCAACTTCGCCCAATGGTACCATACTCACTCGCCCATGTGCACACATGAAAGGAAATTTGCAATTCGCCAACCTCCTGACTAATTCCTTACACTCATCAACACCAAGCTCATCATTGAACATGATCGCGCTTCTACAAGCTCTACTGTTCAATAACTCCAATATGCCCTTAGGAATTTGAGAAATCCTCTCAATCCAGGTAGATGCAGGGGTCATCGTAGGATGCA
Source organism: Sclerotinia glacialis (assembly GCA_002162575.1). NCBI lineage: Eukaryota > Fungi > Ascomycota > Leotiomycetes > Helotiales > Sclerotiniaceae > Sclerotinia > Sclerotinia glacialis. The sequence continues at coordinate 200,432 of NGKH01000035.1, read as the reverse complement.
ATGTTGGATACTCGTGATATGAGTAAAGCTCTTTACGAAGAATATAAATGAGTAAGTTTGGGTTTGCGATAAGCCTGGCGGTTATGAGAGGTGGAAGGTATTGAACGGTGATGGTGGTAACTGTGGAAGAAAGAGAATAAATGATACCCCAGTAAGAAAAGTGGCTTATGTAGGTACGGAAGAGTTGAGAGTCTTTTGTTGAAATATCGAAATCAAGAGGTTTGTCGAGCGGGGAAGTTGATACTGATGTTGAGGCCGGAATACTTGAGACTGTGGGTGGTGTAAGGAATTCTGATAGAAGAGCTTCTATTCGAATTCGTTCGTCTGCTGCGTGCTGATCTATGATCACAAGAAGAGTATTTGGTTCAATACCGACCACATGTGTTGTTTCAAGATGAGCTAGGATAAATTTCTTGTCCACTTGTGAGACAATTTCGGCATTCCGCAAAGCATCTTTTGAGATGCGTCCATGGAGTCCTGATGAAGTTTCCTTGAATGCCTTTTCGATTTCAATCTGTGAGCAGTGATGACGACGACCATGTATGATCTGTTGTGTTTCCAGATCCAAACCATCGATCGATACTTGAGGAATTGAAGGCTCGGCAGTAGCGAAAACTGGATTTTTCCATCTATTTAAGATGTCGTCAATCCATTCATTTGGTTGATTATCCCCTGTACGGAGATTTCTGGCAGTGGTTAAACGACGTGATTGATTGGAGATGAGCAGTTTTCCATTGTTTCTGTGGTCTTTATTTTCAGATACCACAAGGCCCGTTCTTCTGTTTACTAGAGATTTGACTTTGTTGATAGGATTGATCCATATCACCAGTTCATCTGCATTCATGTCTGGTTCCTTTTCCTTCTTCGTAGACTTTTGGGATTTGGAAATTGGTGCCTGAATATCTTCAAAAGGACATTGAATCAGTTTTCCCGCCTTTGAAATTAGTGGTGTCATCGATTGAGACTCTACGGTCGAGCTAGCTTGCGCGAGCAAAGTATTATTTGAATTTTGTGCTGCATCTGCGGAAGTCTCATGTGTTTGTTTAGTACCGGCTTTGATTTTTGACCAGGAATCAAACGGGGAGTCATATCCCGGAGCCGACTGATGAAAAGAAGGAAGTATTACACTCGTTCCCAGCATGTCAACTTTTGCTCTTTTCGGACTGTGTTTTCCGCGATCATGACTCAGAGGCTCCAGCGTAGTTGAGCATGGTCTAAGAGCACCGTAGGATTGGCCGGTATTGCAAGGACCATTTTGCGCTTCGTTTTCTAGGTTAGTAGATGAAGCAGTGGTTGTGGTTTGTTTGGTACGATCCCCGCGTGCCAATTTAGGTCGGAAATGATTCCTGGTCAAGAACTCTATAACAATCGCCCGCAAAAGTTCCAGGATTTTATCAACAGTATTCCTCTTCTCATCTAACACATCATCAACCTGCAATCTCGTATGCTTCGTTTGATCAATTTGGTGGATATTGATATAGAACATTGGCCATCGATCAACACCCTTCCTCCCTCCTTTGAGCTCTTTGTTGGTATACCCATTACCTTTATACCTTCGGTCTTTGAATCTTTTTTCCAATTCATTTTTATTAAGCTCATTTCTCTCCTCTTGATTTCCAAACGACGAATTAAGAAACCAACGATTGATATCTTCGTACAGGATATTGCAGTTGTCTTGAGAAATCAGGGGTTCTATGCCAAACGCTAGAAATTGGATATGTTTGGTTGCATTTGGGATAAGAGAAATCGCTCCATTGACAGCTAAATTTGACGTAGAGCCACTGACAGGGATCCAAGACGACTTTTCATCACTTGCAATATATGAAGCTTTGAAAAGTATACTGCAAGTGTTGGACAGATCAAGACTACCAATTGGACGCCATCCGGATTTTTCATGAGACGTTCGAATCCCAATTTTCTGGGTTGTACCATCTTCCTTTATAGATACCGAAACATCTTTGGGCCATGCGAGTAACAACGAGACAATATCTTTGCGTAACCCATCCCATAGGTTGGCATTAGCCTGGCGTCGCTCGGATAAAATTGCTCTCTGCTTGACGCGTACCGGCATGCTACCGAATAAATTTCGTACCGTAACACGTGTACCATACTCGAAAGGAGTAAGATGATGTTGAACAGGAGCTGGAGTTTGGCGTGACACAACTTCGGATCTGTGCATACTTATCGAATTGTGCGAGCGATGCAAGTGATGATGCGAAGTAATTGAGAGTAAAGATAAAGCAGATAATGAGGCAATAAACGTTCCATGTCTGCCATGAGTTGGATTCGAAGTATCTAACTTTGATGAATCTAGCCTCTGTGAGTTACACCTCTAACCCCATTAGAAAGCATGTGAAAACATACGATAGAGCTTTCCCAAACCTCCATTTTCACCGAATTCTGATGGCAATATCCCCAGTCCATTATCCTCTACTGTACAATCTCCCCGAGCGAAGTCTACCCCAATTACAATCTTGGAGCAACTAGCATCCAAACAATTCTTAACGAGCTCAAAAATAACACCATTAAGGCTGGTGATGGTAGAAGAAGATTTGATTTGCGCTATTACATCCGAAGGTAATGGCTGTATAGACATAATGAAAGCAATGCGAGGATGATTGAATCTAGGTACACAGAACTGGGCAGATTTGATTCTACATTTATTGTGATTCAAACCATATTGCTCTGTGGGAAGGAGCAAAATATGCAAGAGCTTTCCAGCCAATTCTGAGGAATAATGAATCTAAGACTCGGGAAATGAATTCATTGCAAGGAAAAAAGATCAACAAGATTGAAAGCTTTCTAATCCCAAAGACGATGAAAGCTATCACGACCACAGTGGATCATATATATCATCAGTGGATCCTGAATGCACAGCTTTAGGTTTTGATGTTCAAGCATAAGTCTAAGAAAACATCACACCAGAAATCCTATGACGAATCACATGATTTCACACTAGATATAAAATTAATTAGATGGATTACCTAATCCATACCAAGTAATGACGATCGGAGGTTTAGACGCGAATCATCCGAAGGGTAAGCTGCGGCTTATACCTATGTACGGAGTAGAAGAAGTGACAGGTTAGATTAGAGTGACAGCCCAATGAATCAATACCAAATCAATTTCTATCAGATTCAATTCATCATCTGAACTTTTTTCTTCTTCCTTTTCTTTTTTTTAACCATTATAATACGAAGTAAAACAACAAAATATATTTGATTTATTTCAAAAGAAAATTTCCGTCTTTTATTACATATATCACTATTTCTCTTTATCTTTTTCGTTTCTTTCCTTGTCTATCTGCTTAGAGAGAAGGTAGAGAGGGCGGAGCAGACAGAGAAGGCCGAGCAGGCAAAGCAGGCAGAGCAAAGAGAAATACCGAGATACATCAAAACCGACAAACCGACAAACCGACCATTTGAAAGCTTTTACAATCAAACATCTCCCATCCATTCCCCAAGTTTCAACCTTTTTTTCATTTTACTTCTCTCTATCTCTTCTCCGCATAACACCGCCTCAAATCAAGCCAACCACCAGATAAATTGCTCACAATGGCAGCAACGGAGTTAGCACAGCAACAACAATCTCCTCCGAATTCACAAGCACATGGTATGAGCCACTCTGCAAATCCTTTTACCTTCTTCAACCGAGTCATCTACTGGTCACAATCATACTGTCGGTTGGTTGTGAATCATTATTCCCTCCCATTCTTACCTGATCTCATTTCTAAGCCGTTATCAAATACTAATCGATATCCCAGATCGTTCAGATCGAGTAGGAGGCCGTCGCAGACCGTTTTCAACATGGATGAAGAAGTTCACCAATTTCAAAAGTGGCTCTTCAACTCCAGATTCCAACCAAGCCACTAATCCGAAACGAAATCAAAATACGAAGGCGAATTTTAAGAAACAATCTCCCTCAAAGAATAACAACCCATACCCTGAGTCTGGTCGCATTGGTCCTGTTACCGCGCCTCCTTCTGGAAATCGTCACTTGTCATTTTCAACCGGCCCAACCGGAAACTCGGTCAGCACATCATCACTGGAAAGAAGTCGAAGATCAACTCAATATTCCGAAGATGGACATCCTCCACCAACAATTGGAAGTAAATCGGTAGCCCCTACAACCAGCGAGGAACATGACATTGCACGATCGGACATAGCTGCCTCTCATGCGCCATCTTCCGGGGAAGCTACAAATGCTACGATTGGATGCGGGGTCAGCACTGGTAGAGGTGCTAGTAGTACATTTTCTTCTCCAGCTCCATCTGTTAGATCCTTAACTACAACTCTTACGACTATTCATTCTGCTGGAGCTCCTGGTGCCACTGTTTCGCATAATCATGCCTCGAATAATACACAAGGCATTCAATTCACCCATCAATTTCCTACCTCCCCACCAGCGACAGCATTACCTGCACATTTGGCCCCACAAGGCAGTGGTGGACACCCTGCAACGTACAACACAGCTACAGCAAACAATCTTCTCACAGATAACGCATCTATCCTAACCCTGGCTTCATCCTCTAATCGGAGACGCAGAAGGTCTATGGATACCGATGCATCTGTTCGTGCCTTGGCCCCATCTTCGGTATTTGGCGGTAGTCGGGAAAGTCTTCCATTGAGTGTTTTGAGTGCTACAATTGATGGTGCTCCAATTACATCTCCAACTGGTCTTTATCAACCACGTCCTATCGCCAATGAGAGAGCTAGCATTTATTCTTCGACCGGTGTAGCTCCAGCTTTACCAAGTGAAAGAAATAGCTATTACGCCAATAAGCAATCTTTGGCAAATGATGGTGGAAGTGTGAAGAGTGGATTATTAGGACACGGTAGAAATGATAGTATCTCTGGAAGTATCGGTGGTATTGTTGTTCCAGGAAGCCCTTTGGCTAGTCCACGAGATCCTACAAGTTCCACTGGAAGGTTAAGTCGAAGCAATTCGGGTTGGGGAGAGAATGGCGAACTTGTAGTAATGGATAGGATAGAAGCATTAGAGCGTGAAGATACGAGAGACAAAATTGTAAAGGAAGAAAACGAAGAAGAGTGAAGTTTTGGAGGACCGGAGCGTATATGACATGAGGATGAGCAATGTTCCGGAGTGTGGGGAAGGGGGGAGGGGGTGGATTTAGGAAAGGGGAGATGGGTCGAATGGTCATTAAGGTCAGATGTGGATTGGCGTTTGGTTGTGTGTTTACGGTTTATGCACCAAAGATACCCTATAATATTTTATAGAACTTCCAGGTTCTAAATTCTAAAAATTAAAGTTTGTTGTTTTCCAGAATAGGATTCATTCCGACGGCATATGAGTTTGTTTTTATTTTATATTTTGATTGTTTCATATAGATGGATTGAAGCGATAGTTTCATAAGATATTAGTACCTACAACTTTATGATTTTTATTTTCTTTACCTAGAATAAGTAGGCAGATAGAGCTACTCAGTAGCATCCCATCGGATACATTATAATTGATATATTATTCAACTTCTTTAGTATTTTCTTTCTTGCTGTGAAATGAGATGAAGATAATGTGAAAAATCCTATATAAGGCCGATGAAAAAGAATGTGTGTGTTGGGAAGTGGTGGATGTGTTGATAGGATTGATGCATTTGGTGTATAAGGGGATGGTTATATAGATAGGATAGAGATGGGAAGATGGAGATGGAAATCGAGTAGAATAGAGTTTAGTAGAGTTTTAAGAGTTTAATAAAGGGGGAAGATAGAGATGAAGATGGATAAGCGAGATATTTTTTTGTAAGGTGTAGGTTGTTGTTGTATTTTGTATTAGAGGATAAGCGAATTGGAGATATATAAGTTACGGAAGTAGAGGATTTTTAATTTTTGTGTGTGAGGGATTTGGGTGGTGAGAAGGTTGGTGGGAGGGTTAGTGAAGATAGTACAGAACGGAGCATTAGTGTATTGAAGAAGGGAGATTCAGTGTTTTTTTTTAAATACTTGGGAGATGGATGGTAGATATCATGCCATGATAGTATTATTTCATGGCTCATGTCAGGTAATTAAACGATTTAACATATTATATTATATTATACCAGATGAGATGAGAGGAGATGAGATGAGATGAGATGAACCCTGGAACTCAACGTCCTAAATTATGATCGTGAAAATTGAGAAAGGTTGGCCTGTGGTTCAAAAATGGCGTGGGGAATGCGCTACATGGATATACGATGTAATTAATGGCTGTCAGAAAAAGGGGAGTTGGGGATATGAGTACAATTGTATCTCATATCGAATTGTATTAAATGATGCATATATACATGAACATGAATCGCTCACTAGCTGGCCGACTCGCTTTTGCTTTTCCGATGAACATAAATACAAAAAGTACCCCTTGAAGTAATATACCTAGATCACCCGGCATGATCACCCACCCTGATCACCCACCCGATCACCCACACGATTACCCACCCTGACCATCTAAACCAAGCCACTAATGTATTTAAACCGGATTCTGAAAAGAAAAATACTCATTAATAGCCTCAACCTGCTCCGCGCTCCCAATAGGAACCTCAGCAAACCCATCCCCCACTTCCAAAGTCACCAAATCCGTCTCCGAATTCTCTTTCCACATCGGCAAAGTTCCATGTCCCTTGTAAGAACCCCCCATATTAGGATTACCCGTCTTTGCAAAATTGGCCCAATATCCATTCATCTTCAGCGCGATTTCATAATCGACCGCTTCCCATGGTTTATCCGTTCCATAGAGATTGTTGAGAACGTAGTTAATCTCCGATTCATGGTATGCGCCTTGAGATTGTCCTGGAGGAGCATGATCCCAGTAATATGTCCAGAGAGGCGAACGAGATTTCACGGACCAGCGATTGGCGAAGGACCAGCTGGAGATCCGGGAGGTGTCGCGCCAGTGTGCATTGTATGCCATGGAGGCCTGGGAAGAATTTTCGGCTGGATAGAGTTTTAAGAAGGTGGAGGAGAGATTGTAAGAGCCGTATTGGGCTTCAATAGCAGCTTCATATTCGGCAACTGTGAGGTTGGTGCTTGTAGCTGCTCCGGATTCATCTCTGGTATTTCCGGTAATATAGGGAACATCGTTTGCGGGACCGGTGGCAAGTGTTTCGATATATTTAGCGGGGATAGCGTAGCCATCAAGAACATTTCCAAAGTTATCGGAGAATGTGGATCCGAAGAGAGGTTCTTCGAGATCGGCGAGAGGAAGAGCTCGCATTTCAGCAATGGTGCTCACGTTCTTCGAAGCCATGTACTTTAAGCCGGATTCGAGAGCATAAGATTGATTGCGGTAGTTTTCGGCAAGGGTAAGAGCTTCAGGATCGTATGGATCACGAGTTCCTGATTCGGCGATGGCTCCCACAATGAGTCCCTTTGTCAATGGACTGTTGACGAAGTGATAGACGGCAGCTGAACCGGCGGATTGACCCATGACGGTAATATGATCAGGATCACCACCGAATGCCGCGATGTTTGCATGAACCCACTTCAAAGCGTGGATTTGATCAAGTTGACCCCAATTTCCAGAGCTATTAGACCCGGTAGCTTTGTACATTTCCTCCGAAAGCTCTGGAGTGGAAAGCCAACCAAGGGCACTGACACGATAGTTGTAATTGACGAAGACAATGCCTTGAGATGCCATTCCAGCACCATCAAACAAAGGTTGATCGGCAGCACCACCTGCAGGGAAAGACCAGAGAACAACTGGTAGCTTAGTGTTGGTAGATTTGCCATTGGTCCAGATGTTAAGGTTCAAGCAGTCTTCGCTAACAGTACCGCCGGATGTAGCTGGATTAGCTGGTCCGCAAAGAGGTCCCATCTTGTTCGCTTGAAAGGTAGTCTTCCATGGAGTTGCATTTTTTGGAGCTGTCCAACGGTTTTCGCCAGATGTATCGGCGCCGTATGGAATACCCTTCCATACAGTGATATCCTTCCAATTTGAGATGTTGCCATTGGGAGAAGAATTGAAGGCTGGAATACCTTGAACAGGTCCATAGTTAGTTTGAATTACTTGGCTGTAAAGGTTTGCTGAGGCGCTATGAGCGAGGGCGGCAGCGCCGAGAACTTGAGATGTAAACTGCTTCATGTTGAAAAGAATGTGAATGGGAAAAGAGTGAAGTGTGAGTGAGGAAAAACTTCTGAAGGGAATGAAGCATGTTGCTTTATATTCACTCGAATGAGGCCCAAACAATTCCACTTACCTGTACCCTACGAAATACTCGGTACCGAACGGATTATGTCAAGCTCACTGCCGTGAATAAGCCATCAGATCTACGGTTGAGGCAGAATCTAAGCCATTGTATGCGCGTCAAATGAACAGAACCACAAATATCTATGCCGTTGAGGAGGCGTTTCGACACTTTTCAAGCTGCCGTCGCATAAGGCATCAAATATGCGCGTAAGGCAGTGCCAGAGCCACAAGAAGGGGACCAAAAATGTCTCCATAAATTTCTATGTCGTTGAAAATGCATTCGGCACTTGTCTACCGCTACTTTCATGCCCCATACTTTTAGAACACGGGATGACGTTGGGTGCAGCATTGAGCTGGGAACACTATTCATCCAGTCAAAGGCCCAATACAGATGGAGAAAACACATTGAGATGGCTAGATAGTTTTGCATATACAGATTATATTCCAGAACGCATGCAGAACGTTTCAAGCATGATCCACTCGAACCACCCATCGAATATGCCTACCACTTCAAAATCGAGTATTAATTCAAACATTTAGTATTTTCCTCGAGAGAGTCACATTATCAATTTTTCCCCCTTTTCAAAGTCAACCCTGTCACCGAAGCCATTTCTGTATCGATAATTGCACGATGGTATGGGTAGTGAAAGAAGATGACCTACCGGTACTTCATTCCGAAATTGGAAAGATGAATGGTTCCTTCCTTCTTTAGGGTTAGTTATTGTACGCGTATACAAACACGCAACAGAATGTATTCGATGTTCTTGGCGTTCAGCCTTCGCTTTCTAGCTGAAAATAATAAGTGAGAACGAAACATTTCGGTCCCGAAACATCACGTGTAAAACTCTGTGCATGACTAAGCTACATTTGCCCGGGTCCGAGGACTTGTGATTGATGATTTGATTTTTGACTGGTACATTCAAATAATCATGATATGGTTTACTTGTGAGAACTAAATTAACAAAGACCGCCCCATGGGAGCGTGTACTCCCGATATTCTTGGTATTATCCCACTTCCGACAATGCAGATATATGCCCGAATTGATGCACGCAAAAAGGCACGACGAGGTTATTGTTTGAAGTCAATATCGAGGTCGAGCTGATCTTGATACTCCTGAAGGAAACTACCCCTATCTTCTTATAGTAATAGTAAATGGTAAAGGGTCTCTTTCATAGTGCTTTCATAGTTCTCTTTCAGACCTCTTGTCCCAATTTTCTCAACTGCTCGGTAATCGAAGCTCCTTTTATCTTCCTATTTGAACTTGGGTCTTGTTGCATGGAAATCGCAGTATAAGTAAGTGATTATGACACGGGAAATGCGATATGCAATGGAATTTCATTCTCTCGTGTGCTTTCTCTCGTGTGTACCTTTTTCCAATACATTACGCCTAGCAAACGCAGCCTTTGTCGTATATCATACCGTGGGAATTGAATTCCTGATCGTAGGGATTGAAAAATGTGATACGCAGCAAACAGACTGCAAATTTCCTATGCATTTCCCATAAATTCCCTCGGACAAATCCTCACGTAAACCCCTGTTACCACTCCTCTGTAATTTCGGGCTGCCCCGCCAAAGTTTCAACAGAGCTCGTGCGTCGTGTTATTCGAAGAGCCGCAGCAGAACAGAGATGAATACTGAGACCCGAAATAATGTAAGAAAGGAGGAAGAGGAAGTACAGTGAGAAGAATGGAAAAAAGCTGTGGGAGGATTTTGGAAGACAGAGGGCTTAAGGGCTCTTTCGGTTGCCAAAATCTGTCCTTTTCCTCAACATTCGAGAAAGGAGCGTATATTTTCTTGAATGCATTGCATTAATATATAGGAAACATTGACAGGGTTGGATTCCATCGATGTTTGATAATAAAAAATAAGCGGTTCTTTATGCGGATAAATTAAAGAGAGAACTAAATTCATGCGCTCTTTGATGAATCTGTCCAAGAAACTCCTCATACTATGAAAGGATGTCCATTATCACTGTACAACCTCCAATAAATTGGTATTCGAACCACGACGGCACGATCCTCAATCCTTATCAATCTTATTCTCAATGCTTCAAGGCGGTTGACCACCGAAAACCAAACAAACCGAGGAATCAGTCGAACGATCCCAGTACACGACAAACGCGACGAATGTCTGAACAAATAAGATACTGTTGTCGCCAAGCAATATTTGAAAGGGAGGAAATACTACTTTATTCTCTTGCGTGATCACACTTTGGACATTTCTCAACCTCTTTATGTTCTTCTCATCGCAGTGCAGTGGGTTTGCGTATTGATAGTAGAGACTAACCTCGCCGGGTACGGTGTTAAAAAGTGAGAAGTGTTTACTATTTAAGAACAATCTTGAAAAGACTTTGAAAGGCTGGCGCTCAGCAGAGAAGAAAGAAATGGGGAGAGTAGGGAGCAAGGAGACAAACAGTGTTTCTGTAAAGGTGGGGGCAGAAATCGAGAGCGATAGCCAGCCTCTATTTATCACTTTCCTGGAACACCCAACTTCGTGCTACATGATAAGTGTTGATTAAATTTGTAACAACTGCAGTCGACCGCTCGCTACAGAATGCTAGCCTCGCGGTTAAGCGGGTGGATTTGCGAACCGTTCCGGTGTTGTGTGCCATGCTTGCAGTGGTTCAACGCCACCGAACGAGCTTATCCTCTTTTTCAATTTTTCTGTCGGAGTCGGAGTCGGAGTCGAAGTAGGATTTTCTGCGATGCAGTTAAACCTAGCCTGTAGCTTCTCAGGTTAAAGCGGGATCTTCCGTGCTGCACGAAGATGCCATTTATTAAGCTCAGACAGATTGGAGGAGAACGAGAATTTTGACCAGGCGCGTCTGGTGTCCATCGCCGTGCACTTTCTCTATTTTAAGAAATGTTACTAAAACGGAGCGTACGTGAAGATGAGGACTAGGCACCTTGAAGGACAGTATTAGGGGAGAGCGTGCGACGAGTTAGGTAGTGGGCAGGTTGCCGAAGAGATTGATCCCCCGAATAACATGCTAGCTCGTTAGTTCCTGAGTCTTACATCCTCATCATGTTGCAGAATCCATACATAGATAGATGTGCAGCTCAGACGGGCGATTGATACGGCTCTATCCAATATAGTTCGGCCAACCGGCTCATCATCTTCTCGCCACACCGTGCGAACACATGCCGTTACTTCCATAATAGATTTTACAGTTTTCCAACGAATTGTCCAAGGTCATATTGAATAGAGTAGTGGATAATGATACAATGGAAGAGAGATTTGTGGTTGGTCAAAAAATGATTGATTGAGATGAGGATGGCTGGTAATGAGATATTGAATTATGGGCTTCGGGGATAGAAGAAGTCTTATATATTAGTTTAGAACAAATTGATATATATAATGGATTCTGTAAAGATGTTGGAGAATGAAAATTGGCCTCTTCCTAATGCTCCAGGGGTCTTTACTTTATTGATGAAACTATATATGTTGATGCTTCTCGACTTCTGTGTTGCTTTAGACGTTCATGGTGAGATGGATTTCGCGATCCTGCCCTCAAACATCTGATCCTTGGAATGACCACGGCATGTTTGGCATTGAAAATTGTGCTTCAATATCCTCTAGTCCAGGTATGTCCACAATTAGTGATTCAAGCCAGGGATCATTATAAATGACATTCTGACGTCCTTCACCATTGGTTTTATCCATTGTGGGATCAACGGGAAGCAAAGGATCAGCCAGAAAAATTTCGCTCAGCATTTTCGCATCATCCTCTTTCCTTTTTTGATAGAGTAAAACCAGTAATCTAGCGGTTTTGTATGCTTCCCTCATGACACTCGTATCGTATGCAGTTGCCACTTCGCCAAGAGTTTCAATCGCATCTCCAAGTCTTGACAATGAACTTCGGTTGTCGATGGCGAGGAGTGTGCAAATGATTTGAAATGGTACATTTGCCATATGGTGCCAAGGAGAAACCGTCAGGCACATGTCTCTTGCACATCGTAGTCCCTTGGTCATCAATGCTAGTGCTCGGTCTAGAAGGTCCGGTGGAATAGTCCAATTTAGGGCTCGAAGACGACGGTAGATGCAAAGCATGAGATTGCACTGGGGCATGACTGATTGTGAATGAATGCTATCTAGGACTTGTAGAAATGCAGATTCGAGGTTTAACGCGTTTTGTTGGTTACACGGGTCTAAAGCTTCGGACATAGGCAAAAGACTAAGAAGCTCTTTCGTCGAGTCTTGATGCATTATATAGGGGAGAACTGACGGAACACCCCCTTGGAGCACTACCCTAGATCGACCAAGATCGAAGGATACCCATGTATTAAGATACTGAGCTAAGCCTAATAACCTCCATCGTAGCTCCGAATTATAATCTACCGCTGGTTGTGCTGAAGGGTCATCGGTGATTGGTTGGAGATGGAGACCTGCCGCTTCAATCATATGCATCAAAGTACAACTAGACATCCACGTGACATGAGGTGATGCTGTCATTCTCAAATAAAGAACTCTTAGAAGTTGCCCCGTGATAATCTCTGTAGTTGGTGCATCTCCGGAATATTCATCGAGAATTGACCGCGCAGATTCAACAAGCTGAAATTCCAACAAAGGCGCGACTCGGTTGGAAAAGAGACTGCCGAGTGCTGCAACTCCGAATAAAATCGCATCAAATGCCTTCTTATCGTTCATGACAAGTTGTCGTACCCTCCATCGCTGAAAAAACCTCGCACGATCAATGAAATTGTAATAGTAGTCGACCTTTTCAAAATAAAACGAAGATAATTCATCGACCATGTCAAGTTTCAATACATCTTCTATGGACAATGTCCTAGGTCTTTCGGAACCAGCTGTAGGGGACCTTTCACCTATATTCCAAGAGAACAAATGCAATCTTGGCGCATTGTTGGGATCAATTTTCATCGCTAATTGTCTCGCAAAGGTTGCACCAGAATTTGCTTCTAATGAAGGAGGAGGCAGATATTCAGGTTGCGCTAGAGCTGGAAAAGGTGATTTTTCGTTGTCATGTCTAGGTTTCTTGCTTGGCCCAGAATAACTGTTATATTGACACTTGTATTTGAATCGAAGACAGGAATCACATGGTTGACCGCCATCGCATTTTCTTTTGCGGTCGCGACAGGGTTCACAGGCTATTCGGGCGCGTTTCCGTTTCAATGGTTCCGGGTCGGCCATGAGAATCAAGAGGCGTTTTTGGATGTACAACGGATGATTGAGTGGGAGCAGCTAAGAGGACGGATGTTTACTTCTCGATTGATCTTGATCACGTTTTAATGAGAAAGCTTTCCTTCTCATTATGTAATCTTTTTGCGGAGTCTATGGCTAATTCTCGGCGGTCACCAAGTTCTTGACGACTTTCTTCACCTCACTTCTAACAACACTCAAGATCATTCCTAACCTCACCCTCGTCTTCTTTGAATCTATCGTCAAATTTTTAGCTGTTGAAGTGGAAAGCGACTGCAAGGCAGCTGCAATAAATCCATATATTTTGGCAAATACATACATACAAGCCTTCATCTCGACAACTATCCAACAATAAACTAAATTTCATGCTCCAAAACTGATCGGGATGAGGATGTTGAAAGGTCGGGTGATACGATCTCCAAAAATTCGTCCGACTATTCCAATTCCATTTAGGACCATCAAGAGATTATCGGAAGTCTGTGTTGTCGCTCTCAAGCGGTCGCGAGCGAATATTCCAAAACAACCTCCAGAAGTTGAAAACCATGGCCAGGTTAAAGAAAGTATATGCTGGATCTTTGAAAGCGGCCCATTCCACTAAAGCTCCTGCTTTATATGGAGGTAATATAGGCTTGAAGAAGGGAATTGAAGGAATGTGAGCAGCCAGCATGACATGACCCACGATCCTCAACGTCCACGGAAGTCCAACTTTCCCCAACAAAACATGTAAAGCAACCGGATATCAACTCTTCACTGGCTGCACCCACATCAGCTATTCCAAGAGCCAGTGCTCTATTCCTTACAAAATACGTCGACAAAACCCACAAAGCAGGACAAAAATTTAACCCGTTCCTTAACCCAACACACACCGCATGAGCAAGAAAAACATGGCAGTAAGTCTCACACAAAGAATTCAAGAAAACACCCAACAATTGCAAGAAAACCCCAACTCTAAAAACAAAATGGAAACGGAAATATCCAGCATCAGATGCACAGAGCTCCTATCGCACCAACGATGAATAGGAGAAATACTTGAACACTCCCTATTCAGCCGATATTTGATTCCTGACGGATCAAGGAATTGGTATAACATTGATGGAGATTCCATAGCTATTTGCAAAGCCCCATCTATTGAAGAAGACATGTATAAGGAAGATGTCTAGCTATGTGTTTTCGCCGTCTGGAGAAGGTCCGGGGGTGATTGTCTCGGTCGTTTTGATTTCTGAGGCCTTTGCTTCAACTTCGGTACTAGTGTTTGCGGATCGAGCATCCTGTTTTTGTCTCTCGAGATTGTCCATTGTCGTGGCTTTCAATGTATAGGTAGTTATAGGTAGCGGAATTGGATATTGATGTCCTTTTTCATCCATAATTGCTACTCAAGACACTCATATATACTATCAATTGACCAATAATTCTAGCCATCTCTTAATATAACATTCCACTACAAAAAACAGCAAAAATCAAAAATGACACTACAAATCCGCCTATAGAACGGTGTCTCCCAGGCAAGGGCCCTTCCGGGTAGTGCGGAGAGTTAGGGTAGCGGTAGCACAAAGCTTAGAGTTCTTTCGACTGTCTGTCAAAATTCGTCGTTTTCCGTCCAATAAGAGGCATTCCGCTCTCTAAGGAATCCGTCAAAAATGTATTCTAATCTGCTCTGTACGCCTTTCGGTAGTGCAAATCTATTGTAAAATACGTGATTATGCGAACAATACACGGGCCTACTAACGGCATCTGTTTCCGAATTCTGATTCGCAAATCTTATACCCTTAAATAAATCAACAATTTCAATATATATCAATTATATTTCGTTTTTTAAAGTATTTTCTGAATTATATACGATGATGAGAATTAGATTATACTATGTAATTGTTGTTTGTTTACAAATATAATCGATATAATTATTCGTGGATTAGTGCAATAGAATAGACAATAAAACGTATTTATAGTCAAGAGATGGTATGGATGGATGGTTGGTGGTATCATATATAATTTTAGTGGAGTTGAAACTTCTATCTTCTATTTACATTTCTCACTGTCTACTCATTGAGCCTCTCCAGTCCCAAAAACCTCCAACTTAATCCGATCCTCACTCACACCAAACGCTTGTAAACTCTTACTCACATCATTCATAAAACTCCCTGGTCCACAAACAAAATACATTGTCGAAGAATCATCTAAATGCAACGCATTATCCTTTACTTTTGATAAATTCATTCTTCCGGCAAGATCACTAATCGGGTGTCCATAATCATCAGCGGGTAGATTCTTGACAAAGACCCAAGATTTGATGTTCGAGTGCAACGTCGCAATTTCCTGAACATGTTCATGGAATGCGTCGACTTCCTTGCTGCGTGCTGCGTGGACATATGATATTGGTCTGGTGCTTCCTGTTTCCACCAGTGTGTTGATTATCGAGACCATGGGTGTAACGCCGACTCCAGCGGAGATCAAAACTACAGGAGAATCGGTGTTCTTGTGTAGATCGAGGAAGAATTCACCCTGTGGTGGTGATACTTGTATTATATCGCCCTCGTCTTTTGTATCGTGAAGTGCATTCGAAATCACACCTGCCTCAACTGATGTGTTGAGTTTCGGTAAGACAGGTGCATCTTCGCGCTTCACACTAATGCGGTAGTAATTCTCATTTGGACGATCGCTCAATGAGTATTGCCTGGACTGCATGTATCCAAATTGTGCCATTTGGATCTGGACCGAGATATATTGGCCAGGTTTGAAAAGAGGAAGAGATTTTCCATCTACGGGTTCTAGGTAGAAAGAGGTGATGATGCTGGATTCCTTGACTTTCTTGGCGATCCTGAAGTCTCTCCATTCTTTCCATTCGCCAGCTTCCTGATACAATTGTCCTTCTCTATTAATCATGATGCTGGCCAATTGCTCATAGGCGGCTGTCCATGCGTCTAGGATTTCTGGCGTTAATGCTGCACCAAGTACTTCGCCCATTGCTTCCAAGAGGTATTTTCCAACAATGGGATAGTGTTCTGGTCGTATAAATAATGAGGCATGCTTTTGACATATTCTTTCCACTGCATCTGAAAGTACAGCGAGATTATCGATATTGGCTGCGTAAGCAGCAAGAGCGCCTGCCAGGGCACGTGGTTGGGCTCCATTCTTTTGGTTGGTTTGGTTGAAGATATTATTCAGAGTTGGATTGGCAGCGAGTACATTTTTGTAGAAGGTGGTAGTAATGTTAGTGCCATGCTCTTGTACGACAGGTACTGTGGCCTTGATAATGTCAATTTGTTGAGGTGTGAGTGACATCTTGAAGTTTAGTTATCTTGTGTTGGATTCTGTTTTGTGTTGCTGATACTGATAATTCCATACATCCAGGCAGACTGGAGAGTACAGGACTCAGATGCTTTATAGATGAATATGACACTGTATCATCATTGCAGACTGCTGCCAGTAGAGCTTCCCTTGTCATGACTGATGATAAAAGATTTATGACCTGATTCGTTCGTTTTGTATTGTAATCATATAAATACCTCAATTGTTATTGGGTTATTAAGAAAACAGTGGCACGTTTTCGGAGCGAGTGAGCCATATTACTGTTTTTTTATATGCAATATCCACCGAGAATTGAAGCATCTCCGGGGAGATAGATGTTTGAACTTTTATGGGTTTATCAATGCGCCGGGAGGGAGACTTCGGAAAATTGTGTCGGGATAAACTGCGGCCAACTGCGGCCAACTACGGCCCGCCCCCTGCTTCCATAATCACATTTGTAAGCACAATTTAAAATCATACAGTGAACATTAACCATAAACCTTCCGCAATATGGCTTTATGCACCGAAAAGAACTGAAGATTTGAAAGAATGGGCCGTAGAACTCAGATCTATCAGTGACGGCAAAGTTTCGGTCTGGGTACAACTCGGCGCAGCCAGAGAGGTATAGGATGTTATCGATATTGCAAATCCTGATGTTTTGGTCATCCAAGGAACCAATGCTGGCGGTCATGGACTAGCTCGATCGGTCAGCATTTCGTTACTTCCAGAAGTTGTGGATGTACTTGAAGATAGGAACCCGGTACTCAAAAGCATCCCTCTCTTGAAGCAGGAGGAATCATGGATGGGCGAGGAGTTGCTGCTGCGTTATGTCTAGGTGCGACAGGAGCAGTTATGGGTACCGGATTTCCTGCGGCTGAAGAAGCAGGCATTACTCAAAGTTGGCAAAGAGAACTTGTGAGAGCTGTTGACGGAGGTGCTAGCACCGTACGGTCTACCTTATGTGATCGATTGAAGAAAACAGATGGATGGCCACCACAAAACGACGGCCGTGCGTTACTCAATAAGGGCCATGGGGGTGAGAAGGCTGGAATGATAGATGAGGAGAACGTTCGCTTATACAGAAAGGAGTTGAGGGAACACGATGATACTTGGGGTTCTGATAGTAGGATGGTCGCATATTCCGGGACTAGGGTTGGTCTGATAAAAAGCATAATGTCTGCTGGGAAGATTGTTGAAGACACAGCGGAGGGAGTATTAGAAATTCTTTCCACAAAGAAGGAACACCATACCCGAGGTACTGTGCGACGCATTATCTAGTAACATACTAATAATCTACACGTGCAATGACTCAGAATGAACGGGAGGATCCTCACACCTACGAATTCTTATTCGAATTAACACTTTTCAGTGAATGAGTTCCTTGAAGAGGAATATTTACCATCTAGGACAATCAATTACAAGTGGTGTCTGGGTACAGATGTTTAAAATCACCTCGAAAACATGGAGCATAGGGTTTATTCGCTCGTACTTCGTTTTGCTTCCAAATGCATGGTTCGCAATTGGAGCTGAATACTACAATAATCCGCAACACAAATTTCTCATCGGACCAATAGTCAACGCCATTTGAGCATGGAGATATCTGCAACAAGATTGATTCGGAAGTAGAATTGATGATATGCAGATCGCGCTTCTCCTAGTCTGGGCCATCTGTTGAAGGATCCTTAACCTTGTTGCCGCAACCTTCTTATTTGGGAATTTTTCATGTGTAACCTTCTTAAAGAGCTTATCTTTATCCCGAATCACAAATCTGCCTACATAAGGTTCTAGGATTAGGTGCTTACGATTTTCTCTTGCTTCGGGATCTATCAAGTTGTCAATGCTTAACATTTATGGTTTGTCACCAAAAATTCTTTTTGTCCTCTGCTGAAAATAATTGACTGATTTATGAGGATCTTTGTAGAAGAACTCTGTACCGAATCTTTTTCGTAACACAATAATTCTTATTGTTCAATTCTATTGTCCCGAAAAATTTTTCCCCAATGATCTCTTCCAAAAGATTGTTAACCGCCCTGGTAGGCCTGGCCTCTCTCGATGGCGTTCTATCCGCCACGCCAGATGAATGGAGAGCCCGTTCTATCTATCAAGTATTCACAGATCGATTCGCAAGGACCGATGCTTCAAATACTACTGATTGCCCATCTCAAACTTACGGGTACTGTGGAGGGTCATGGCAAGGCATAATTAATAGGCTTGATTATATCCAGGTATGGGCAGATAAGTTCACAGACTTCTTGATCACTTGTCGTCAATGCTGATGCGAGATTAGGATATGGGATTCTCTGCGATATGGATATCTCCAGTTGTGGAACAAGTTGCCGATCCTAGTCGGGGCTTTCATGGGTATTCGGCTCAAAATTTATATGGATTGAATAGCCAGTTTGGAACTGCATCGGATTTGACTGCATTGGCTACTGCACTTCATTGTCGAGGAATGGTAGTGCCATATATCAAATACCTAGGAAGAAAAAGGCTAATGCTGGCAGTACTTGATGGTTGATGTCGTGGCAAACCATATGGGATCCGATAATACTGCTCACACTGTCGATTATAGCATCATGAATCCATTCAATGAAAGCAAGTACTTTCATGAAGTCTGTTTTATCACTGATTATAACAATCAGACTAATGTCGAGCTGTGCCAACTTGGAACGGAGAGATATCCATTGCCGGATCTGAACACTACCCAGTCAGCCGTTCGTAATTTTCACACTACTTGGATCAAGTCTCTAGTGACCAATTACTCAATCGATGGATTAAGAGTGGGTACAGTGAGGCATGTAGAAAAAGATTTCTGGCCTTTATTCAACGAAGCCGCTGGCGTCTATTGTGTCGGTGAAGTTGCCGATAGAGATGTAGATTATCTATGTGATTATCAGAACTACATGGATGGGCTCCTTTCATACGCTTCATATTACCAGCTTATACCATTCTTTTCCAACACTTCAGCAACTTCGGAAAATCTGATAGGACAAATACAACACCAGAATACGCAATGCAGAGACGTAACACTTCTTGGTACCTTTACCGAAAATCACGATCAGCCGCGTTTCGGGAACCACACAAGTGATTTAACACTCGCTAAGAATATCATCACATACACGATGCTCGCAGATGGTATACCAATTATCTATCAAGGTCAAGAACAACATTTTCATGGCGCAACGGATCCCTATGATCGAGAAACTCTTTGGCCTACAAACTATAACGCTAGCTCTCCCCTCTATGTTTTGATCAAACAATTGAATGCGATACGTTCTCTTGCTCTTGCAGAGTCTTCCACTTACGCTACTGATCAAACTCAAGTCGCTTATTCCGATCCCCATAATTTAGCATTTCGGAAGGGTGACTCGACTCAAATGATTCTAATAGTATTAAATAATGTCGGTGCAACCGCAGATAATTACAAGGTAGAGATGAAGAATGTGGGATTTGAACCTGAATTGATCGTGACGGATGTTTTGAGCTGTAGGAATGTAATGGTGGGTATAGATGGTGGTACCGTTTGTGAGTGGTTTGCCGAGTGTAAATGCAATTGTTGTTTCTAAAATGTTTTCCTTCGGCTGCTGATGACAGGTATAGGTTTATCATCCTTTCAATCTACTTGCTGGCACAGGTTTGTGCAGTCAGTATTGAACAGCATTCACTTAAAAGGTTATCAAGGAAATGAATCTAGAGATATCAAACCAAAAATTGAAATGGTCAAGTGAACTAACTCCTTATGAATGAAACAAAAAATGAAATCTTCGGAATCATATGTTTTCATCAGATAATTTATAATCAGCCATATTATTGTTCATTATTGTCTATTATCGTCTTTGAATCATGTTTTGTATTTATATGAAAGTTTAAATGAGATTGAGTTTTTTTGAGTTTTTTAGGAGATTTTAGTTGAAGAATTTGAATGAGAATTGATATTCCTTTCTTAGTTGATGGGTGTTTGAATTTAAGAGTAGCTAAAATGTAAACTGTTTATTTTGATTACTTTATTATCTCCACCGAGTAAATCAAGATGTTAAAAGAAATTCTTTTATGGTAGTTTAGAAAATATGGTTGTTGTCTTGTGTAGCTTGGGATTTATAAAGTAATCTCACTGAAAAGATTAATAAATGATTAAAGAATATTATTTTGAAGCTTGTGAGACTTATGATATTATAGTTTTTTCCTCTTGGATGGTTATCTCGAAGTTCTTTATTATCTAGAAGTTACTGAAGACATTTATCGAGACTTTGATAGGAGATTTTAAAACAATAATATGACTCCAATTGTAGTAAGTTGGAACACTTATATTATCTTAGCGGAGTTATTATGGAATAGTAATTAAGTTTCGAAGAAGGATTGAAAGACTGTAACTATTTTGCTTTGAGTTCTTAAATAATAGTCCTCCATTATACAGCGAAGTACTGAATATTCAAAGGTTGTTTTATGTTTGGATTGGGAGGATAAGTTTAATTGTTATATTAGTGATTAATATTTAAATAATGATTCTCACGAATATTTCGGTCAACAGTATTCAACCATTTAGAAGAATTAGAAAAATGATTTATGTTTGTTCAGAGGTTTACTGAAGAGTTTATTTTCCTCTCAAATAACCTCGAGTTATTCAAACTACTGTCTCACATCAATATTCTAGTACTAAGATTGTTAGAGTCTACTAAAGATCTTAATTTCACCCGTCCGATCACTCAATGAGACTTCATTATCTTCTCCTTTATCAAAACCAATCTAAATTTCTATAAGCAACTGGTTATCAGACCTTAGTTTTAGACTAAAGACCATGACTGTAGGTTATAATGCCTTTTTCATACTATTCGGAGTATATTCAGTATATTTAAACTGATGTCTAACTAAACTTTTCATCCACAGTGTTTGTTAATTACTTCTAGTATAAAATGGAAAAATATGTTTCAAGACCTAAATATTGTTAGTATTAGCTTCTGGATTTATATTCACCCCAAAAACAATGAAACATCAAAAAGAAAGACCTGATAAGGCAAAATTTATACAGATTGAGCTAGTAGAAGCTACTATTATCTTGCTATCGAAGCCTATTCCTCTCTGATAGTATAATACCTACTATCTAGAAATGTGCTAAAAGCACAAAATAACTGTCCATAAACCTTCTCAATCACTATAATCCATATCATCCTCATCCTCATAATCATCCTCCTCCATATCCTCATCCCCAATCACCTCATTATCAGCTCCAGTCCCATCTCCAGCGCTTCCCACTTCTCCCCCACCATCAATAACACCAAAACTACTCAACGGAACCCCAGCCTCCAACTCCCCCTCCCAAATTGGTCTCAACCTCTCAATCTCCCTCCTAATCCCCTCACAGTACTCATCCGTCAACTCTGGCGGATGCGGAATCGCATTCGAATGCCACGAAACTCTCTGGTTCTCCATCGCTACAAAATTATTCTCGTCAAGATACCCCTGGACTTCTAATACAGCCATGGGATTGGCCATAGGTGGATAATTTGGACCAATTCCCGCATTGAGAGCGCTGTTTTGCAGGCCGGGAAGACCGCCAGCAAGATAGCCGGTGAGAGGAGAAGGGGCGAAACGGTGCTCGTGCGGTTGAGGACGTCTGAGGCGTGGAGGGGGAGAGATGCGGCGAGCGGCTTGTTGGTAGAGCGGTAAGAGAGGGATGACGGGGGGAGGAAAACCAATAGGAGGGACAGGTGGTGGATAGTGAGGAGGGGCGCCGCGCGGACCATTGATATCATATGGATTCATATAATAAGCCTGAGTATCCATCGGAACTGGAAACTCGGGATCGGGCGCAAGATATCCAAGCCATTGCATACCCTCCTCTGAAGGATAAGGGACAGCGGGATGATTGTTGGGGAGGGGGAATGGGCCAAAATTATCGTGCAGGGGCATGTAGTAGCCGTTGTAGATATCTACTTGGGTGAGAGTAGCGTATTGGCGGACTCTGGTGCCGTTATGGTAGACGGGATAGGCTGGAAGAGGTGCTGCTTGGATATTGATGCGGCCTGGGAGTTGGTAGAGCTGTCGATTTGCGGCAATGCCGGATTGGTAGTTGTGGCGATTCATTGTGATGGTGTATTTGAGTGAGAATAGAGTTAAATCGGGGTTGCGAAGGCTCAATATGGTGAATTTAGTCGTGGAATACGTTCGATCTAGATGATAGATCGGGAGGATTCTGATTTGAAATTGTTATCCTCATTAATGTACTTAATGTGGACTAAAAAGTAGATATCTGAGTTTCAATACGCTGGTTTGGGACAATAGAATATTATTTTATTCAATGTATACGTATCTAGCATCAATAATATATTGTTGTGGCTCTAATTGTATGATAACCAGAGAGCACAATAGAATTGTTCTACTGTAGTCTAATCCTCGCAGGTGCCGAGACAAATTAAAGCAGAGCCAAATCAAACCAAATTAGGACTTGTCGTCGTTGAGTCTAGGGACACAGATATGACATTTTGGGAACTACTTAAACCTTAAATAAACATTAATTAATTTCACCAGTACTTTACATTATCATTGAGGTATAATTATAAAGGTATCAAAGAAGGCTGTCTACCCTTCATTTCTCGGCTCCCCTACTTTAGCGATGTTCGAGGTCTATGGAACTTCTAAACCTAGACATATGCAGTATGATTATTGGCAGTATTTAAAATTAGTACAATCTACTAATGGATCATGATAATGAAGCTGAATTGAGATAATCAGGTATTCTCGATTGTTTGAATTGATTGCAAACATATTCATTTCACAAGAAGCGCTCGGCTCATTTCATCATAGGAAATTATTACTAGCATTAAATCTATTTCATATCTTCATCTTATTTCAAGAACTCAACTTCGTTCATATCATGTAACCATTTGAGTAATTGAATCCATTCAATAGCACGAATTCATTTGGAACATTTAGCCACTTTGGGAAGTTGAAACCTTGTGAAATGATTAATCCATTACAACTAATCAATAATTTTCAAGCGTTCACACCCAGTCAAACATTCAAAGCCAACAGGTCCATCTTACCATTCTGAATCATCGATATTTAAATCTATACCAATCCCACTACATATTCCTCACCTCTCTAATAATTTTGATAGCAATCCTCGCCACCTCATCCCAAACCCTTACCATACCATTCCACGACTCCGGACACCTCAATCTTAACCTCCCATAAACATCAATTAAATCCTGCAACTCATCAACACTAACTATTCTCTCTCTACTCACTTCACTACCCCCATATATCGCAATCCTAGTAAAGCGTACGCATAAAGATGCAAAAAGTGAACACCCATCAATATTTTCCAATTGATTACAATAATCATGACAATCATCTACCTGATCTCTCACATACGAATCTCCGAGTCGAAGTAAAAGTCTCAATTCTTCAAAATCCGGTCCGGATCTAATAGTCTCATTGCTGAGGTCCGGTGAGAAGAGTCGCATGCGACATCTTTCCAATGCGATCTTTTCCTCTGTGAGTTGTTGTTTTTGTTGTGGAGTAGCATATTTTTGCGCTCTGCATTCGGAGATGAATTTTCCTGTACCTCTGTTCCAAGAAAGTAAAGTTTCTCGCCTCTGTTCTGTCGGAATCCCCATACCTTTTACTACAACCAGACCACTTCCAAACAGAGTATCGATTGAATTTTCGTGATTTCGTAAGATAGTTGATATAAAATCGATCAATTGTCCAAATTTTGTGAATATCTCTTCATTCGACCTGCTCGCCTGCCGAAGATGATCGAAAACTACATCGACACTCTGACGTTGAATTTGTGACTTCACCCAGAAGGAGTTTTCAATTATTGAGCTATCTAGAAGAGCTTGTCCGAAATTCATAGCCATCTTTGATATCTCAGGTGCTGTTTGCATACCATTAATACGAGTTACCATCAACCACCTATCGATTAAAACCTGATTAGTACCTCCAAATTCGTAATTGACCGGTCCAATACCTCTAGTGTCTGTCGTGGCAAATTTTATAGGTGTTTTGTTGCGACTACGCTGTATTTGAAAGTCTATGCGCGTTCCATGGTTGAGTGCTCGATAATGAAATAATTTGTGTCCGAATCTTTGTACTACACATTCCCAGAAGTTCTTTTGATGAATGTCTTCATAAAAAGACACTGGTATGGGGAATTCTTCTTGGTAGGTGAAAGGATCGGGTTGTGTTAATGTCAAGCTTTTGGAACCACATAGGCGTTGTCCTTCCACTGTTGGCCATACCGTCTGAAACCAATAACCATATGGCATTCCCGGTTTATTTATAAAAGCGCGAACCGTTCCCCCGTTTAACTATAGAATATATAATCAGGACCCAAGACTCAATTATCAGGATAAGAAAAAAACTTACAGCAGCCTCAAAACTATATCCAACCTCCGCTAACGCCTCCTGATCATAGAACCAAGGAGGATTTTCATCATCTGGATTTTGTACCGGAGAACCATCTACTCTAGGACAAACAAAATTAATCGCATGGACAATTTCATGCACAAGGGTAATTGCTGAGGCCCATTGGATTGTTTTTCGCTCGGTGGTGGTTAAATCATTTCTAACCAATGAATCCAGCTGTGTGTAATTGAGAAATATATAAACCTTCCATGACCTATTCACATCTGTATCGTACATCATATATGCATAATTCGTAACGGTAAGTCCATATACATCATCCCCAAGTTCATCGTCCGCGTCAAGGGGGTACTCCGGGCCTCGAGGATCTTCTCCGGGTGCCATAAATCCGCATTTAAGATTCCAGACATGTTCTAAGTCATAGAATACCCGGATCATTCTTGCTCGAATTTTGTCGTAGTGGGTTGCATTATACGGGAGAAAGGATACGGTATTGTCCGGAAGTTCATCGTGTGGACGAACTCTTGCTGGATTTATAGGAGCTCTTTCACCGAAGATTAGGGCTGCAAACTATTACCTCAGTTAGTTACAGATAAATAGTCTTGAGTGCCGTATAGCAGATCAGTTCCTACCCACGGTAACGTATGCATGCTCATAATAGTCTTAGTAGCCAATTGTAAAACAGGTTTCATCTTCTCATACACCAGAGGATTGTGCATCGACCAATCACCGTGCTGCTGACCATCGATCATGAGCGGGTACATATGATTTCTCGTCAAATCCGGTTGATGAGGTTGTAGTTCCCATCTCTGCATTCGAATAAGTGGCATAATTGGATTATCTAGTGTTGAATCTTTCAGCCTCCTGTCGGTTATCACGTCCATATCTGCCAATTCTCTTGATGTGAATCCCTCAAATTTCTCCCGTTGAAAGTCCTCAATTCGATTTCTGAGAGCAATTTCTTCTGGATCAACTCTCGCTCTTGGGAAAAGGGGAGCGAGTGGGGTAAGGCCCGATATCCGGGCATCTTTTGACCATGGTCCATATTTGAGAGCATTTAGACTTTGCCCTGTTGTCATTGGAGCCATGATTTTCGGGGTTGCTATTCCAATGATGTTGGTTAAAGCTATGCTGTAGCTTTTTCCGTTGCTTGCCGTAATTGTACCTTGGGTAAATCATGGCATGGGTTTTGCGCCCGAAAGAGTCTTTGTTTTTATTCTAATAATCCCTAATTTTATAGTAAGATCAAGTAATCTTTCAACAAAGCCGTAAGGATATTCTCTCTATTCTATAATCATAAAATGCCTGCATATAGACAAAGCAAAAGCTATGGGTGATAATCAAGAGTCAAATATTAAGCCTTTGTCTACTTTGCTAGACAAGAAAAGATGAGCTTAAAGAGCCACCAATTTCCAGATCCGGAAAAGAAAGAAACATAAAGGTCTTCTTCCTTTCATCAGAGCAAACACCACAACCTATTTGCAGGCGATCCAATTATTATGAATACATTCAATTGATGGATAGGTAATCGGACCCTCAAAACAAGATGTCTACAATCGGGAATTTGAGCTATTCTTCCCGTCGACGATTCAAAGTATCTAACACATCCAACGTACCCTCAAACGTACCCTCAAACGGATCCTCAAATTATTCCCAAAAAAGGGCGGGAAAAACTCCCAGCCCGAGAGTTCCAAGAATAATTACCTCCAGGCCAACAAGAATTTCTCCTCCCGTCTTTGATGCAGATACTCAATTACCTAAGTGGACGACGACATCGCTGGATAAGGTGGAAGAAATCCGACCCTTTTGGAACTCCTGGATAGCAAAATTGCAAAGCCGTAGCTTTACAAGATTAGTCCGCAATGGACTTCTCATTTCAGTACTTTTTCTAATTGCGGTCTCTTTGATCCCCTGGTACAAAATTTGTATCTTGCTATGCGCACCGAATTTCAAAGAAACTTCAGCCTGGGAAAATTTTGTCGAAAAGAGCAAGCAAGAGAGTGGAATTATGCCCAAGGGCAAATATGTTGAATTGAATAATGATGACATTTGTCGAGACCCAATGTACGAGATGATTATCCCAATTAATGCTCTCACGAAGTTAAATATGGGCCCTGAACTTGATGCTTTACAAGGCGCATACGAACACAGTCGATATATCATGACTCAACTCGGTCACGGTATACCATATCCGTCGATAGATGCTCGGAATCTTAGTACCACGCTTAGAAACCTTCGAAATTCTATTTGGGGCCTTTCGGAAGGTATTGGAGATTTCGGAGCGTCTTTGGAATTGATCTTGAACGAATTACAACAGGAAAGCAAGGATCTCGGGATAGCACTTAGCAAGATTCAACCTCAAGATACGTGGCAGAATCACCTGGATTCGGAACAAGGCAGAAAAATTGTAGCGGTTTGGATCACTCACTACGAATGGTTGAAGGAGAAAATAGATACCTTTTGGGAGGACACACTCAAATTTAAAGATCAATTCAAAGATGCCATAGAAAAGAGGAAAATTCTTGAAAAGGAATTATACACACTCCATCACCACATGACTAGGAAAGCCAAAAAGCGAGACCTCAAAAATTTCGATTTTCCTGCCGCCTACATAGTGCTCCGTAGAATCAATAGTGTAAATAGTTCTGGGGACAAAACTCCAGATGGCTATGAGATACGACTCGGAGATGATATTCTACTCATTACCAGGGCACTCGACCTTGCCAATGGTGGGATAAAAAATGTGATGGAGAAACTGCAAAGATCTCAGATCCAGAAATCGACGATAGAAAGCCAGAAAAAGGAAACAAAGAATGCATCTTCACCGGCACAATTTCAAATTCCAAAACTTGACCAACAGATTCAGGCACTCGCCGCTACATATGAACGCTATGTACAAGTCAAAATATATTTGAATGACATGAAACAAGACCTTGAACACAGATTGAAAGGAATGATTTACGGGTCGGAAAAGAGGATACAAGTCTATGATTATGTGCTTAGTGGACAGCAGAATTATGATTACATAGAGAGAAAATCGGATAAGGTGAAGAAGGAGATAAATGAAAATAACGAGGACAGGAAGCGACTGAAGGACGAGCGGCGCATGAAACAGGAGGATAAGGATAAGGATAAGAAAAAGGAAGAGCACTGGAAAACATGGCATTTTTGATAATTATACTGTAATCGACTAATTAAATATTGAAAAACAAATATAAACGTTAGAACGAAAGGACATCGCTTATACACTCACTCGTTCAGTCACTCACTCCCTCACTCCCCCCGCAAGCTAACCAATCAATACTGAACTACCAACCAGCAAAACCTTCTGAACGAGTACCTAATAAATATATCATGCAGTAAAGTAACAACTAACCAGCCAGTCAGCCACTTTAATGGTATGATAAATTGTGATTGCAATATCAAGAATCAAATCTTCGATCCCGAGACCCCTGAGCTTTCGGATACCGTGGAAGAACTAGCCATCAATCAGCGAAACCATATTCATATTCACACCGCTCTGCGCTTCACCTCATATCACTCAAGAAAGCTCGCTCAAAAGGATTCATTTACTATTTCCTTCATCTAAGTGGGTAGTAATAGTTTTCAAACCATTCATTCATGCATGCATTCATTCTCTTCACGCGATACGCTGGGTATACCACCATCCATTCCATTACAGTCCACTCATGCAATTCATCTTCTTCGCCAAAATCCGCTTTCAAAGCTAAATGCTCAGTAATAATACACGCTTAAGATGTCGTAAATAGACCTTTTCCGATTTCTATGATATCTCAGAGCTTAGGCTTGACGTTATTTGCGCTCGCGCTTGCTTCCTTATTGACAATAAGATCACCGGATTTTGGACCGTTACCGAAGAAGATAACTTCTACTGTAAGATCATCTCTGTTGGGATGTTTTGTTAGTAGGATTTCTTGGATTTTTTGAGAAAGGGTTGATATACCGATATCTTCTGGAATAAGGAGCAGGTAATGACAATAAAGCGCAAACCATATCCTTATCCTTTCCACCCAATGCATTACGGACCAAGTGTGTGGCAACATTTTTGTCCTCAACAACGAATCTATCACTCTCCTTAACGCCCCATTGACGCTGTCGGATTGGGGATTTCTGACCACTGTTACTGTTATCTTTACTTGCTTCTACCGGCAGTCCCTTTTGCGACGCTGTAAACATTTTTGTCCATGAACTTGCAGAGTTTCCATTTGAATCCACAGAATGTTTATCAATCCATTGGCCAACTAACCCAACAACTTCTTCATTAGAAAGCATTTCCCAAAGTCCATCAGTTGCCATCACAACAAAGTCTCCTCTTTCGGGTTGAATCTTGGTAGTTGTGACTACAGGTTCCGCGGTGACGTATGGAGGAGTTTTAAGAAGGATAGATGGAGTTCTTCCAAAGAAAGATTCCTTCAATCGCTCTGAGACTTGACGAGTCCATTTGTAAGTTGCATCACCGAATGCGCGAGTAGGCTCCAGACCACCTAGAACTCGACCATTTCTAATGACATGATCTTCTCCAGGATGTAGCTTTCTCATTCTGGCCTCCTCGTCTTGATTGCTACCAGTTTGATCGATTGATAACGCTGTAGCAGCCCATTTCCCGTTATCATTTCGTCGCCCCAGGATTGCGCGAGAATCTCCCGTGCATGCCACACGCAAAAGACCTGTGTTTGTATCATAGAAGGAAAGGAGTGCGCACGATCCGGATAATGCTGGGGCCAACAATTCTGCTGCAACCAGTTTTGAATTGCCCTTCATTACTTTCTGCGCACTTTCATGTACAATCTCATTGTCGAGTCGGGTGAACCCAGTCTTCATTGCGGCTTCAATGGCTTCGTTGGAAGGATTTGGGGAGGCTTGGTAGGTAGAATTGAGCTCTCTAGCAACATAATTGATCAATACTTGTCGTAACTTAGCAGAAGTGGTCCAGCCCCTGTTTAGATATCAGTAAGAGTAGCTGTGGAAAAGAATTGAAAGAAAACGTACGAATGGCCATCAAATACACCCCAAAACATCCAATCGGAAGGTGAATTGGGAGTCCCTGAAATTGTTTCATTCGTCTCAATAATCTTCTCGGAATGATCGTCTTCGATTGGGTCATTACTTGGGATTTGAACTACATCATATCGCACAACTCCTTTACCACGACCAACAAAATAAGATTCCTCATTTCTGCGCAATTTTGACGTCGCTTGATCTGGTGTTAACATCTCTAAAACCTTCCTGCCAGAATCGTCGGTATCCTTTGAAATTGGACCTTCAATCGTGTCAGTATAAAGACCATCTGTGCCGACAATTACAGCCCTTCTAGCATCTGCGGTCTCTTCCGGCCCCATGGGTGTTGGATATGTAGTACTACTTGCAAGGCCGTGGGATTGTTGTGCAGTAGAAATTGGACTGGTTTCTTTGATGAGAATTCCGTCTCCGTTGTATGTGTACCATGCGCCATATCCAACAAAGCCTGAAACAAGAGCCAGGGAGAACCTTCGCCAATACATCGATGCTGGGATGGCTGAACTTTGAAGTGGTGGTAACGGTGTTGTTGATGATTTGGGAAAAGGAGCTCTACCGGAAGAAAATCGTGCGCTTAAAACATGGTTTGAAGGTTGAAATTTGCTACCACGAGTGCTACGAAGAGGAGGTAATTGTCGCGCAATGCGAATGGCTTTTAATGCTACTCGACGCATTTAAAATGAAAGACTGTCGATATTTATAAATTGATTTATGTTTTGAGATCCTAGGGTAGGGCGTTTAACTAAGCAGATTTCCCGAGATGGCGCTTTGGTAGTAGGTAACCAATCTTAGCTAGTATCCCGGATAAGAACGAAATATGATTGCCAGGACGTAAAGAGGGGTGGACTGGATGTAGGAGGCTATTGAAGGAAGGACGGGCTAGTAGAATAGATTCGAATTTCAAGGGTCGTTAAAATGAATGAAAAGATCATATAAGTCATCTATATCAATATCAAAATCAATGTAAAGTAAAGTATATGAGTTGTGAGTTGTAAGTTGTAAGTTGTAAGTTGTAAGTTAATATTAGTTATGAGTTATGAGAGACTGAGTTTGGTAAGCATCATCGATTTAATTCACCGCTTTCCACATTCTGCCCTCGCAAACCCCACTACATTATAGTTCATTTCTCATACATTCAATCTCCTTACATTCATTCTTCATTCATATTATCTAAGAATAAACCTCTTCGTCATGTCGAGTAGACAACTTCGAAAGTTACAGCAACAGCGCGAATTGGAGCAACAAGCCAAACTTCAAGCTCAAGCAGAAGAAGAGGAAGAATCCGAAGACGAGTCACAACCAATACAATCAAAACCCAGCTTGTTTGCGAATTTTGCAGCTCTAGAAGATGATGACGAATCTCGGGATATTGATGAAGATGGAGAGCCAGAGGATGAAGAATTGAGTGATCCCACTCCAGTCGCGACCACGAAGAAACCTAAGAAGTCAAAGAAAAAGAAGAAGGCAAAAAATAAGGGAAAGACAAAAGACTCCGCGAAAGAAGTTGAGGATACACCTAAGAATGGCCTGGATGAAATTGATCAAGCTCTCAAGGATTTAAATTTGAAGCAACCAAATGCCACAAATACAACAACTGCAATAGAGGTGGATGCAGAATATGAGAGAGTTTGTTTCCTATTGGGCATCAATACACAACATCTTAAAGTTGCAAATGAAATGCGAAGTTTGTTTGGACGAGCTGCTACGGAAAATAATGAAGATCCTGGAGGACCTACGGGCCGTGGGGCAAGAAGAAGACAACGTATACAACAAATGGATTTGGAGACAGCTTTGAAGGGACACCATAAACCAGGCAAAGGCCTTTCCGAGCTTACCTTGCGACGCAACTTTTTGATACAGGGGAAGGATGAATGGCCGAAATCTACTTCGGGCGGACTGACGATGACAGTTATTGATAACCAAGAGGTAGTTGACGGTACTATCGAATACAAGTTTGTGCACGATAAAGAATATCAAGTTGTGCAGCACACATTCCAAACTCTGGTTGAAATGGGGGATCCTCAAAACCTAATTGGATATATCCAAAGAAATCGTAAGTACACTCAATGCTGCAAATCTCTACTAATGCTAACCCATAATAGCATATCACATTTCTCTTCTTCTTCAAGTCAGCAAGATTGCAAAAGATCAAGGCGACCATTCTTTATCATCAGATCTTGTCGAGAGAGCTCTTTTTACATTTGGTCGAGTTTCATTATCATCCTTTAGTACTAAATTGGCCCAAGGTAAGGCTCGATTAGATTTCGCTAGACCAGAGAATCGGGAATTTTGGTTAGCAGGATATCACTACATAAAATCTCTCATGATGAAGGGAACTTATCGAACTGCCTTCGAGTGGGTAAAGTTACTCTTAAGTTTGGATCCTGAGGATGATCCATATTGCATGCGATGGATGATACATCATCTTGCCTTACGAGCACATGAATTTCAATGGCTTTTGGATTTCTCTGCCAGTCGAAATATACCAGAGTGGGCCAACACAATCAATTATGCAAAGCCATCATTTTCTCTGGCTGCTCAACAGCTCAAGGATGGTGTCAAATGTAGGAGCATATTATCGGATTGCATGAGTCAGGTACCTTGGCTTTTTTGTCGACTATTCAGAGAACTTGATCTTGATGCACCTCCATCAATATGGGGTACCGAACCACCAACTGCTTCCGACACTTTTTTTACGGAATTATATGTTCTTCAAGCAAAGGATCTTTGGAACACCACCGAGTCTACTGCATTGCTTATGGAAATAGCACATACGATTGAGAAGCCCGATTTGTCACAAACACCCTTGCTATCGGACCTCAAAGAAATGAGTCTTGATATTGTCAGATTCGTTTATTTGGATAATCGACGGGAATTAATGTCTCTTGTTCCATCGAATATTCTTCATAGGAGCAATAACTCTGATTCAGATCCACTACCACCCTACTCGAGCACCATCTCTTACCAGGGTCAACAAAGAAATTTAGGAAATGAAGACGAACCCGAAGCGAACGGATTCAATGATCCACTGGCGGCTCTCGCACGACTTCTTCCAGGGTTTCCAGGTTTAGAAGCATTCCGAGGTCGTGGAGCAGGTGATGACAATATCGATGGTGATAGTGATTCTGAAACTGAAGCCGAAGCATTTGAACGATTAAGAAATCATATTGCAGAAGGAAACCAGGCTGGAGGATTCGAAGAGGAGGGTGATGACAATGCAGAAGGACCAGCACGTGGACCATCATTATCTGCAGCAACCAGAATATTGGAAAGTCTCATGTTCTGGAGACCAACACCAGCATATGCTGATCCTTCTTCATCGGGTGCATCGGCCAGTGAAACTGATGATGATTCAATGCCTGGATTGATAGATGATGGAGAGGAACATCAAGGTGGAAATAGACATGCACATGTTGAGGATGCTGACGAGGACGATGAAATGCCTGCTTTGCATTAGATCAGTAGTTTATTCATATTTGTAATTATAGCATGATTGTAAATTAAGATTTGGAGTATGATCTTCAGTCCAAGCATATATTACTTTGACTTCTGTATGTAGTGCTCTCATAAAACAGACTGGGCTCAAAGCGGTCCCCAATAACCCTCTCATAAGCCCTCCCTTTCTTATCGACCAGCCCACCAAATTAGAAAGTTATCTAGCAATTGGTACCATAATATTACAAATCCCATCCCATCCCGTCCCGTCCCGTCTCGTCTCGTCGTCTCATCCCATCGCTTGAAAAACATGCTCACAATGAATCCATCCATCATCCATCCATTCATTCCTCATGATCATACTCGAAAACCGCCACCCCCTACACATATATATCAATATAGTGCTAGGTACACATGATTCGTAATTCCATATGATCTGTGCTGAGCAAGTTTCATGTCTTCATCTTTGTTTGGCCATGGGGTTTGTGTGAGCGTTTGGGGTTGCGTTTCATGGTGAGATCTTAGGACTTGAGGTTACTAGAGTATGGAGTGGCTAGAGTATGAAGTGGGTGGAAGAAAAGTGGATCATAAAGATAAAGCTATCCACTTTACTAAACCATACCCCTAAGGGCATGAAACCCTTTCATTTATAAATTATATACCATTTCCGTACTAGCCTCCATTTCTGTGGATGATGTGATTGATAGGCGAGGAAGAGTCATTATGTATTGCGTTATCGCTAGGCT
The DNA here is from genome assembly GCA_002162575.1 of Sclerotinia glacialis. Classification (NCBI taxonomy): domain Eukaryota; kingdom Fungi; phylum Ascomycota; class Leotiomycetes; order Helotiales; family Sclerotiniaceae; genus Sclerotinia; species Sclerotinia glacialis. Next base: position 166,229 of record NGKH01000035.1, on the reverse strand, counting down.
AGGTTTAGGATAAGTAGCTAGGTAGGTACATCATCAGCCTTTCCTCCCTTCTACACTTCTACATACAAATACGAAGTACAAATAGACATCCAACATTACCGTGTTTCTCGATTATCCTTCTCTGCTACTCAATAAAGAAACAAGATACCCCATTCTACATTTTCACAACAGCATTCCGACACATTCCGACAATATCCCCTCACATCCTCAAAACACCTACACACAGAGAACAAACACCTTCAGAGAACAACAAATAAGAAATAAAGAAAGAACGAAAAAATGGCAGACACTGAAGTAAACACACCGGCCCCCTTGATCGCGGAAGAAGGTGAACATACGTATAAATTTAATATTACGATGACTTGTGGTGGGTGCTCGGGGGCGGTGGATAGGGTGCTTAAGAGGTTGGATGGTAAGTTGGTTTTATTTGTTTGTTTTTTTGTTTTGTTGGATGGCTTCGTTCGATGGTTTTTCTGTATTTGGTTTGGAGGGCACTTTGTGTGCTGAGCTTGCTTGTGCTTGCTTGAGCTTATATTGTCCTCTCTTCTTGAACCCACTCCTCTCTCTACCTCTTCAACGATATTCATCCTCTCGCTGAAAGGAGGTTGCGCATAGCTAAATCTCTCCGCACAATCATACCTTTATCACATCCCTATCCTTATCCATCTCTCCAACTGCAAATAATCCATAAACCAATCACTAACAACCCAAAAACAGGAGTCCGCGCCTATGAAGTAGACCTCACCGGTCAAACGGCAACAGTGATCGCAAAACCAGGATTGGATTACCAGACTGTGTTGAGTAAGATTGCGAAGACGGGAAAGAAAATTAATACGGCGGAGGAGGATGGGGTGGCAAAGAGTGTTGAGGTTAGAGAGTAGATGTTTGATCAGAGGAGAGGATGATGGAGTGGTGAGAGAATGGGGACAGGAGAAAGGATTACAGGACTAGATACGAGGATTGATCGAAATGGGGATGAGCGATGAAGGGAATTACATACATATGGGGTAGAGATGCACAGGCAGACAGATGGAGACAGAGTGGGCTTTCCGACGGGAGGATAATAGATTATGAAACTATAACATACACATGCTTTATTCTAGTGATGTTGCTTGGGTGTTGCATGTGTGATGTTAATAAATATTTCCATCTAGTTCCAATCTCAATTGCCTTGTCCATTATACGAATAAAGCATAAGACGGCACTCTGACGGCGAAAATATACTCATGGGAAAGTGACTGGTAGTTCCAGCACGTCTGTCTCTATCTCATCTCTTCTAAATCACCGTTTAAATCCTACCAAGCTCCTCAAGATGTGTCGACTATTGATTATTCGATCTACAATCTATGGGTATACGGGACATGAAGCCGTCGCTGGCAGGCCCGCGCTTAATGAAAAGGACGGAGACATTGGGATCCTCGCTCAATCGTGACGTTAAAGCACATCCAGCTGTACCACCTTTCGAATTGGGAACACGGTAGCTAAGGAGCAGAAACTCGTGATACGGAAATATAGACGGCGAGTTAACATGAAGAGGAATACCTCCCATCACGATTTAGTCGTAGGCCTGACCATGGGCATATTCCAGGTGACGCTCAGGATACTTTTGACTAAATGCCCACTATATGATGAATTGATTTGAGAACACCAAGGAAAGATAATAAGCAGGATTCAATAACAATTACGGCTCCATGGGTGTTGTTCGCTTTCATTGCATTGCATTTCAGTGCCATATTTCACTTGCTGTGCCGCAGCTTCCTCATATTAAATTCTATTGTTTCGTAGGTAGTACCTGCCAAAAGCCCGGGTTCTTCTGATTTGTGTTTGTTTTTAATTGGGTATAGTCGGGGGTATGAAATGTATGAAAAGTATGAAAATAAATCTTTGGTCATTTATTCGGAATACTACGTTCACAGATAAGATTATATGATTTCAAAATTACACATCCATGCATTGACAAAGTTCTGCGAAAAGAGACGTATACATGAAGCGAAATGCCTGGTCTACGGTCATGGGAATAGGAATGGGGAGCTGGAATGAAGTGTACAAGCTGAGAAGTTGGGGTTAAATCATGAGGACAAATGCAGTGCTAACTAGAGGAGAAAGGCAAGAAGGAGGTCAAGTCAAAGCATGAAAAGATCATTGCATTGCTGTGAGTGCTATTTCAATCTCAAACAAGAGGAGCCTTGAAGTTTTCAATGAGTGACTAGGAAAATGGAACATCAAGACAAACTTGATTATCATAATCCCTCCAAATCAAGCAGGCAACGAAAGCGTAATTAACCAGCGTAATATTGAAACCAGTATCCAAAATCGATCCATTTAAAGCTCATCCTTCTCATCCAAAACCTTGACATCAATCCAGGCTTTTGCGACTTTCTCCTCGGTATCAATATCAAAAGCCCCTGCGTGCTTGATCGTCAAATGGGCAAACACCTTGAACGCCTCCTTACTATCAACGGACCGAAGAGCCCGATCAGTAAGAGCCGCGTACCAGATCTTGCCAGCTTTCTCCCAGCTATATCCTCCCAATGCCACACTTGCGAGGAAGAAAGCATGGTTAGGAATACCGGAGTTGATATGAACTCCACCGCCATCATTATCCTTTTCTAGGTCTTGATAGCCATCCATTGTTGCGGACTGTAGATCCCTGCCGATTCTCGGGTTGTTATAAGCAGTACCTGGACTCTTCAAACTGCGAAGGGCTGACGAATTTTCCAAGGCGGGATGGAAAATCCCTTCGCCGATGAGCCAGTCTGCATCTTTTGCAAGAGTTTTGGGAAAGTATTGTTTAATCATGCTACCAAAGACATCAGAGATGGACTCATTGAGGGCTCCAGATTGAAAGGAATATTCAAGATCTGCAGTCAATTGGACGACGCCATGTGTGATTTCATGTCCTATGATGTCAATATGATCTGTAAAATTGGCAAACAAATCGCCGTCTCCATCGCCAAAAGCCATTTCCTACTAGATGTGTCAGGCGCGGTGTACTCGGAAGCATTTGAGGATGGGGTGAAGTGACAAAGGCAGCCGAATGTTTGAACATATCTTTACTTCTGCAACAAACTACAGCACTGGGTAACTCACCCTTCCATTCCAGAATGCGTTATTATAGCCAGGTGTGCCGGGTTGGTTGTCATAATGAATGCTTCCAATAATGTGAAGACCTCTACCATCAATAGAGTTGCGGTCGAATACCTAGTATGTGAGTCAGTTATTTGTCGAGGTTATGCACAAATAGAAACAAATCCATGGCACAATCTAACATACCTCATCGTAAAATTGATATATTTGTTCGAAGTAATCCAGTACATTTTGAGCATCCCAATCTAAGGTTCGAAAAGGCAACGTAGCACGTTCATCGAAGAGCAATGTTTTTTTTAATTCATTGGTTCCTCCAGAAGTGTAGACCTCTCGGTAGACTCGATGAGTATTTTTACTGGCTTCTGCGGTATGGTCAGCCCGCGCAGCATGATATTGATCAATAGATGCCAAGTTATGCTTCGCACGTTCTTTCTCTTCCGTGGATGCCTCCTCAGAATCAAGGACTGATTGAAATATATGGGGAGGGATTATACCGGTAACAATACCCAGAGATTCAAGATCATGTATATAGTCTCCTTGAACACGATTGTCATGAAGGTGACAGATATGGTCGTACGTTTTTTGAGCTGCGATTAAAGTAGACGGAATTGTCAAAGGACTATCCACGATATGTTTGAGAACATGAGGAGGTATAAAAGAGCAGAAGTGGGCCATTGCGAAAGCTTTGATGATGATAAAATGAGTATTAATACGGGTGATAGTGAAGGAATTACGAATAGAGTCGAGGACAAGGTAGCTCGAGGAATATGCTATAGAGGACAGTAAAAGACAGTCAAAAGATGAATGGAGTTCGAGGTATATATGCTATACATGGTAAATTCTTTATGCCCCGCATTCTTGGCAACTGAACAAAGATCCATCTCGTCACCAGTCATGTCATTGATCGTTTGCAGGTTCAAAAGGAAGGAATCTTTGTGGGTGGAATGATTTCCCGAAGTTGTCAATGTTGACCTACAAAGCTCGGCCCAAGACACAATTATATTGTGGAAGATAATTATTGAGCTAGGAAGCTTTTAGCGATTCCCATTATTTGTGCTGGAATTTAAATTGTGTGTATATACGGAATCTTTCGCAGTATAGCAATGATGAGTAAAGAAATGATATGCGTGAGCCGGAGAGGGGATTGGTGACAAAGAAGTGAATGCCACGGCATTTACCATTCCCCATGTAGGTTGAGTCAAACAAAGCTTACAAGTTGCATTCGGCATCACAGCTACCTGATTGAATGAATGTTAAACTCCGCAGACAGAAGAAAAAGCACCACAGCATGGGATAACATGGAGGGGAAGAAATAGCAGTTCTTGATATAAACATTGTCCTTGGTGGATTTGTAAATGTGGCTTCCCCCATCTTTCAAAGGATATTCCATACCTATACTAAAAGGCAGGAATATGTAGAGCTTATGAAAGGTTTCTTTGAGAACGGGATCCCGTCAGGTTGAGATATACCTAGTATTTACTCGAGTACTTGCCTTCAAGATGTTTGTCGTTGTCCGCACATCAAAAGCCAAAAAAAGCTCCTCACAAGATGACTAAGCAAATGTTGCACTAGATAACTCCACTGCACTACTCAACTCTAAGACTCCCGTCCTTAGCTCCGGATATGACGGCAATGATCCACTTCCGAGCCTCGGTAGTTTCCCCGCAAAGTTTACCCCGGATATGAATGTGATAAGGCACACTCAACTGATCAGTATCCTCAATCAATTTTTATTCCAACTTCAATAAGTTTGTTTCCTCAATATAATCAAAAATACATTAGCGACGACTGCGATAGCTCGCTGATCATATTCCCTCACATTCCTTCACAATCCTTCACAATGGTTATTAAGCGCAGTGAACCGTGTTATGTCCTCGGTGTTGGTATGACCAAGTTCATCAAACCTAGGGGTAAAGTCGACTACACCGAGCTTGGTTTCGAAGCAGGCATTAAGGCTATGCTTGATGCGCAAATCAACTACGATGATGTTGATCAAGGTGTGGCATGTTATTGCTATGGCGATTCGACCTGTGGACAACGCGTCTTTTATCAATTCGGGATGACCAAAATCCCAATCTACAATGTCAACAACAATTGTTCAACTGGTTCCACAGGACTGGCTTTGGCCAGAAATGTCATTAGTCATGGAGGGGCTGATTGTATATTGGTTGTTGGATTTGAGAAGATGAACCCAGGTTCGCTACAGAGTTTTTGGAATGATCGCAGTAATCCCACTGGCACAACTGGTGAAATGATGCGAGTTACTAGAGGTGTCACGAATGCGCCTGGAGCTGCACAGATGTTTGGTAATGCAGGTAGGGAGTATATGGAAAAGTATAAATCCTTCACGCTGTTGGAATGGCATAACAACAGGCTAACCCATTGCAAACAGGTATGGTGCTAAGAATGAAGATTTTGCGGAAATCGCCCGAGTCAACCACGAACATTCACAACGAAACCCATACTCTCAGTTCCAAGATGTTTATACTCTCGATCAAATTATGAAAGCTCCAATGATCCATGAACCTCTCACAAAATTACAATGCTGTCCTACATCAGATGGAGGAGCTGCTGCAGTTTTGGTCTCTCAAGACTTTCTCGATGCGCGTCCACATCTCAAAGAACAAGCGATTTTGATTGCAGGTCAATGTATGGCCACCGATGCTCCATCTCTGTTCTCAAAATCCGCAATTGATCTTATGGGGTTCGAGATGACAAAACATGCAGCAAAGACTGCCATGGAAGAAGCCAAGGTTACACCAGCAGATATTAAAGTCTGTGAGTTACATGATTGTTTCTCGGCCAACGAGATGATCGTCATTGATGCCCTGGGTCTTTCCCCGCCAGGAAAGGCCCATGAGATGGTTAGAGCTGGAGATATCACATATGGTGGCAACATGGTCATCAATCCCTCTGGCGGATTGATTTCGAAAGGACATCCATTAGGAGCATCAGGAATTGCACAATGTGCTGAACTCGTTTGGCATCTTCGTGGATGGGCAAATAACAGATTGATCGATGGTACAAGAGTAGCCCTGCAGCACAACCTAGGATTGGGAGGTGCAGTTGTGGTTACTGTGTACAAGCGTGCCGACGGAAAGACAAACACTCCTGTTGATTCAGCCGAAGTTGGAAAGAAGAATAAATTGGGGTACAATCCCGCTGTTGAGGCGAAAGGATTCACAGAGCAACAAGCTACGAGTGTGAGGAGTAAGACGAGTTCTAGTGATTGGGCTTTGGGCGATGTGGAGAAAAAGGTGGAGGCTAGATTCTGATTAATTTGGACATATTTTCTGATTATTTAATACTCTTAATATCAATTACCTCGGTCATCTACTGTTCACACTTTTCACCATTCAATTTGTGAAATTCCCTTCTCCTTACATGTTATCAACTCCAGTTTCGCAAGGGCAACCTTTTCCGTCAGAGCTCATCAGACATTCATTAACCATGAACCAGTGTTGAAATCAAGTTAGATTTGATACCATATGCTAATTATTGTCAATTTATTCTCTTATCCCCCTACTATCATTACTATTAGGTTTCCACCACATATATACCTGTCTATTCTATTCGGTTCCAATGTGTAGAAAAATTTAGTACTTTTTATTACATGACTGATCAGTGATGACTTTAATTTTGCTAGATGTCTGTCCATTGTCGATTATCGCCTAGGCTCTGTTTTGGTTATTCAATTTTAGTGTTGAGTGTTGTCATGACATATAAGTGTAGATGGATATATAAGATTACATTGGGTTTCGGAAACAAGGGTTTCTGTCTCATGAAAAGGTTTACTGATAGATACAGGTCCTTTTAGATGGCATTTTCCATGATTGGATCATTGATGGGGATTTTAAGAGGAGGAAGTTGGACTTTCATATAGTAATCTTACATCATTACACCGATATCGATGAAGTGAGAATGGGGAGTCGGTTGAATATAGTAGAATTCAATGTACGAGTAGTACTATCATCATCTGTGCACCTACAAACCAATCCGAATTCTTAAGAGAAAACTATAAATGTGCCCAAACTTGTGCCTCTTTCCTTTGCGGAATTCTCCCAAAAAACCAACAAACGTAATTCAAGGGTTACAATTGCTGGTCAGCGAGAAAGTGAGGAAGTTCTAGCATTTAATGGGTCGTGAGAAATATTATTACGGAAGTTCTATGAAATGAAGTATAATTGCCGAGAAACTAATAGGAAGTGGTCGATATCATCTAACACTCTTCTTTCCCTTATAAATGAGGCTATATTGCTGCCTTTTCGTTATGGGGAATATCTTCCAGGGAAACACAGGGTTTTATCGTCCACTGTCAAACTCTTCGTTGGGTGCGGATGATATTACTGTTGGCATCCTCCTTTCATAATTCCAGAACTCCGCAAGAATAGCTCTTGTATGTACCGCAAGATTAACTATTAATCAATCGATGCCTAAGTGCACGGGTGATTTAATTTGTGTGTAAACCGTTGAAATCAACATATCTTTATATTTAAACTAAGACTAAAATTTAGAACTTCGAGTATTATCACTTATTGCATAACAAACATCCAGCCCCCGTAGCGGGAGAAAGATGGAGATTTCTTGCTATTCCGCTTCGCCATCGTGCGAAGTTATCACTATCATTTTACTCATATTATCGCCATCATCCACTCTTCTATCCGCTCTTTTTTATCCAGCCGCCGAAATCTAATCACTTAGTAAGGCTCATCGTACCAGTGTCGGGCAGGAGAGTGTTTGATTTCTGGGTGATATGGACCCACCTCCATCCAAAATCCTTCTTAATATCTATTCTTTAGGGCTTGATTAGTTGTAAAAAAATTTATTCTCTAAATGCTGTCTTTAATTTATTCCGGAGCCCTCGATGGAGATTGAGGATGAAGAGTGCTATGGTCGTCGGTAGGTTAAGCGAGAGAGTTTCTTTTGAGGACTACGAATTTTTTTCCTTTTTCGGTCTATTATTGATTTCAGCTAATGTATATTGCAGAAATGAAACTCGTATAGGGGGTTTCAATGGTGATATACTGGGAATAAATTCTTTCAGCACTCTAGGAGGTTTTAGTGTCGTGATATTTGTTTAATGTCATTAGTGACGAAATTCTGACTCCAGGGTGGCTAAATGGAAAATTTCAAACCGAAAGGTACCTCTTGAAATACACTGCCCAGAATGATCAAAAAGTTGAACATCAACAGCTTTCTCTCAACGGTGCTCAAGTTTCTAATTCCCTTACTTTGCATTACACAACTGCGCTTCTTTTCCAAACTCCTCGGACGTTTCATGTGATATTTTCCGAAGATAAAAAATCTGGTCATACTGGGCGGTTCAATCCATATTTCGCACTTAGTATTCTATACCGACAATATACTTCCAAACTTTTGGATTACAATATACTTGCAAACCATTTTCATTCAGAAAATAATATTGCCTGCTAATATAAATCAATGGCTGCATGTATTAGATTTAGAAATGGTCTTATAGGCATAGTTGTAGCGCTTGTCTCCCTGTTGGAAAACTATTAGCTGGGTGCATTGTTATTACACCGGAAATGGGAGTTATCAATGGATACGTACCAGACTTTTGACCACCAAATCATCTTCGCAAATACTGGTGCAAATGCACAAGTTCCTCCTCTTGCATATGCTCATACATGACTACGTGATCGACTCTTTGTTATTAACAACGAGATCTATTTCTTCCAGTGACACACAACTTTTATGAGAAGTATGTCGGGAGAGACATCGTATTGGGAACTCCCAAAAAGTCCCACCCTTATTTCCGTAGCTCCTCTGAAATTCTCAAAGGCAATCCATATTCCTAAGCCTGTTGTTCCTTCAACTAAAGTGTGTCATCGTGACAAAATATTAGCGATCAGTTCTTGCGATGCGTGTGAAGATTTTCTAGTTTGAAGAAATCTAAACCCAGATATTTCATTCTTCTTGTATCTTTTCACTGTTTTTAGTATTACTAGCACTAAGCTTAGGGTGTATGAAAAGAGTTTTATACAAAGATTTGCATGTTGAGTTGGTAGCACGGAGCACATAGCACACAAGTCACGGCCATTACTACGTCTTGCCTGTGTAGATATACCATCATTCAATGGGAATTATGAACCTGGATCGTAGCAATTGGTATTATGAAATATAAAATAACATGTAAGATAATGGAGAGGACAATACTTGTGGACAGCTAACCCTATCCCAAATCTTTCCCTCAGCTCGCCCTATGTAGAAAGTCGACCCAAACAATAGCTCCCCAAAATCTATTCTCAAAGCAATATATCATAATTTATGACTACCAACAAATACAACACAAACGACGATATCCTTTAATAGAAAGCCCATGCACATCATCCCTTCCTTCATTCTCTTAACCTTTCCAACACTTCCCGACTCCAAACCGCATGCGGATGTCCTTCTCCCAACACCTTTTCCTGCAACGTCAACGCCCTTCCATGCCACAAAATAGCCTTATACTTTCCCTCCACACTCTCGACATGCATACCCAACTCCTCCCACACAATTCCTATGTCGTTCATTGTCCACAACGTATCTGGATTATCTTTACCCAACACTTTAACTCTCGTTTCATAAATATTTTCCAGAATTTCCAAGGCTTCTTTGTACTTTCCTTCTGCTTTGAGTATTTTGGCGATATCCGATCTCGTGCGTAATGGATGTGGATGGTCTTCCCCCATGAGTGCAATTTGGCCTTTTAGCGCAAGCTGGTGGAGATTGAGTGCTTCAGGATAGCGACCTTGGAAACGGTAGCAGCGGGCGAGAGTATTGAGGGTCCAGATTATCTGTAAGTCTGTTTCGGGAAGAGATTGTCGTAAAATATCTAGAGCGCGGAAATGGTATTGTTCAGACTCTGAGTATCTTTCAAGATGTCTTGTTTCTCGACCCATTTCATTCAGAGTTAATGCTAGATCTAGATGATTAGACGGAAGATACTTTTCTTGGATCGAAAGAGCTTTCATTTGAGTCTCCAAAGCAAGATCAGTCAAGTTCTTCTGGTCATACATTATTCCAAGACTATTCAGAAGCCAGGTTGTGCGAACTGACTCTGGTGAAGGAGGTCCTTGGGATCCCTGGGTAAGAGCCTTTTCGAATAAATTAATGGCTTGATCCACCTTTCCTGCCATTGTGAAAGCTCGTGCCAAGTCCCGGACAATCAAATCGCGCTCAAAATTAGAGATAGATTCTGCCTGGCCCAAATCCAGTCGGTCAAGTCCAATCAACGCCCGTTGTATATCAGCTAGATCTTCTGCCGTAAAATTGGTCGTTATTCCTTCGTTCTGAAGCTTCCAATCATTTACTTGTTTTTGGTATTTGGCTATTCGCTGTAGAGGAAATGATTGTTTGTTTGAAACGAGAAAACGAAGAATCCATGTTGATCTCGCCAGTGGTGAAGCTACAAAACTGTCGTGTTTTTGGCTCAGTCGCTCGTCAAATGATGCTGAAGATAGATGATGGCACCAATTCTCGGTCGAATATCTCACCAATGGATATTGAAGATCGTCGACGCTTGTTTTATTTACCACATCTGGTAGTGAGAGACTAGCTAAAGTCACTTCAGCGATATTTTGGTGTGCATGAGACTCTGTCATCAGGAATTGGGTCGCTGTCGCAGACATGGAGTCGAAACCGTTAGATTTGCATAAGAATTCACGTACAGAAAGATGAACCGGGTGAAACGTATCTTTTTCTGGTCGGTACTCAATCAAAGGAGCGCATAAATCAAGTACAGCATCCTTGAAAGGGCGTTGATCTTCCATAAACGCTTCATTGGTCTCATCCCAAGATATAGCACGCTGGAGTTCTTTCCACGACAATGGTCGTGTTGTGCAGCAAACCCACAAGAGAATTTTACGAGCAAGGTTCCGTCGTCGAATACTTTGCAAACCTAACCTCTCGAGTATTTGTCCATAAATACCATTTAGTCCCTCTGGAATTTTATCGATAGCCTCTACCATACTCTTGGAATCGATTGCTTCGGCTAGACTTTGGACTCCCAAAGCAGCGTAAAGAAACATGCCACTAGATGCATTGGATAATTTGCAAAACGCTTGATCTGGTGCATCGGTACCTTTGCCTGGTAATCGTTCTATTGAATTGGCGAGGAATTTGTCGATGTCAGGCTGTATCAAAGTAGGCTCCAGCTCTAGCATTTCGTGTGGAGCTTTCTCAAGTCCAATTGCAATAGTAGGAAGATTTCGAGAAAATAAAATTAGTTTAACGTTCGAGTTATTTTTCGCTATATCTGCAAATGATTCTGTAAGGCCAGTGGGGTCGCTGCATTCATCTATTCCATCTAAAACAATGTAAGATGATGGAATATCCGCCACGGCTTGCTTGATGAGCGAGAGGATGTCATCTGCAGTAGAGATGTGCTGTCTTCCATACTTTTTGGCTCGACGATAAGCTTCGTAAACCTCGATCGGGAATTGCTGCATCGGCATGATCAATTGTGCCAAAATTGTGCCCAAGATATTCAAGGTCGCTCGTTTTCTAGTATCTCCAAAATCGCAGTAAAAATAAGCGACTTCAAAATTTTCTTTCCCTTCCGATTTTCGTTTAAGATGTTCAATGGTAACGGCGCTCAGCACGGTCTTGCCGAATCCCGGTCGTCCATGGACCCATAACGTTGAATAGTCGTGAGATGATTTTGAGCAGTCCCTCCAGTTCTTGAACCTTGGGTCATCTCGTATCCATACTCCAGTTCCTGGTGAGCGTCTACTAAGAGCTCGATAATAGTCCTCTCTTGGATCAACCTGAGTTAACCATTTTAATATTGAATCTTTTGTGTCTATTTTTACCCGTTAATATTGGCAATGTGTAAGGATTTCATTAGTAGATCCAGTGAAAATCTTGAACTTATTATTCGACTTACCATATGCATCTCGATTATCTATTCTGTTTACCATATCTGTATTGTCTAAGGCAATAGCTCCAACCAGTTCTTGAATGTGCTTAGTTGAAAAATCCATCCGAGCTCGATGTGCCAGGGTAATCTCATCATTGAAAACTCGAGTATATCGTTCAATATGTTCGAGATTAACTTTGAACTCAGTATCAATCGATTTCTTCAGATTTTTAACAAATATCTTGAATGCTAACACTTTGTCAGAACAATATAGATGGAAAAAGGAGACTTTTACCGACAGCTAGCAGAGACAGCCTTTCTGATCTTCTCCAGAAATAGATAAATCTCATCATATAAATCTGACAACGAAGTTCTCACACGCACTTCAGTCGTGAACATTTTCTCATACTGGCTCGAAATCGAAAGGATGTCACTAAGCTTCGACATCGCATTATCAATATAACTAAAATAGGTCGCCGACGTCTGAGCAACCATCAAAACAGCTTTCAAGGAACCCCATATCACAGAAGCAATGCTACTCCCCTGAACCATCATATCCACCACAGGGGAAAATCTGGTTAAAAAATCTATGACGGGCTCAATTGTCTTCCCAACTTTGCGGTACCGTGACGATGCGAATTTGTGGCGTTCGAGTGCTCGCACTTCTCGCCATACATCATCAATACTAATTTGTGGCTGGACTACCACCATTGATACACCAGTGTGTTCTTCTTCTGTAGTAACAAAAGATGGCGCCTTGATCTTCACGTCTTCTGGCCATTGGGCATTCGGGTAGTCAGCTGACCTGTAAGACGGAACCCGGTCTGATTTTTCCACAGGAGACTTTCGAAAATGAGGCATATTTCTAGAATTTGATCTAAATTAAGTTTAGAAATAGATGCAGCAATTGTCCCAGATAACCAGGTCCCATCGCTTCTTTATCAAACCCTTCACCGAGTGCCCACGAGCTATGCTGAGGCTTTTGGGGCGAAGCGATAAGACAAGAAGACTCATACGACGCCGAGGTTACATAGTCAAATGAGGCTGCATGTAAGGAAATACCAAAGTAGACACAGCCCCGAGAAACCGAGCTAACAATTTCAGCTCGAGTATTTTCTCCACATCGAGCCTCAACATGATAAGATACATTGCAGCAGCCTATTCTAGGCGTATTTCGAGGCTCTGCGAAAGATAAAGAATAACTAAACGATTCTCTTTTTCCATAATTTAGATCTTCTCGAGTGAGTATAATCAGAGCATTGCTTTTTCACGGGTCCAAATTCAAAAGAAGTTATGCATCTTATATGCACTGTCCCCGTGGAACGGGAAGAATATACATGGGCAATCGAAAGTATCGTGCATAGATTCTTCGGTGAACAGGCGAACATAATTCGAAGCAAATCTTCCGTTAGTCTATTTGTCAAAGGGATTTTGAATCAATGATGAATTTAACATTTTATAATTAGTACGGAGACCTGAACTATGAAGTTCAACTGCCAGCTAAGGAGGACCCCAGGCCTGAGGAATTACAGGTACCTTTTTCAGATTGAAATATATGACACATTACTGACAGTTATAGAAACTGCAAAATATCTGCCGTATCAAAGTCCATGCTTTAGGCCGGGAACTTGGCCCTCTGCCAGAGTCAGAAAAGAGAAAAGGGGTAGCGCCGCTTGCAGGTTCTGACCCAGAAAATATACCTCCAGCACTCCCTAAAAAAGACCGACCAGATACTATTCGCATTAAAAACATCCCCATAAAATACACAAGGGAAGTTGTGGAAATAATTGTCCAAAATGAATTCTGCAGCAAGCCCAGAATCCATAGTTTTACACAGCATACGAAAGAGCATCTCTGTGCCACAGTCACCTTTCCAGACGAAGATTATGGGTTTGCGACAAAGCAGCTGCCAAAAGTAAATCAAGCACGCCAATCCCGCCTAGGTGCACCGGAGATACAATATGATGCGGAGTTTTTTGGCTTCACAACATTATACAATGGCAGTTATAAAAGATTGCAAGTCGATGTAGAGTATGTGTCTTTAGTTAATCCGACATAATGACTGACTTAAATCGTAGTATCGTAGCTGTAGTAGGTCTGGGAACACACGCATTTGGGACTTTCCGCTCCACGACTTCTGACAGCCATGCGATGTGGTTACGGGATTTCCTGCCGAAAGACATATCGAATAGTAGAATTTTGTTATACGGATATCCGTCCACTGTTTCTGGAGGTCAATCCATGGAAAAGGTCGGGGATATTGCAAGTACTTTCTTAAATCGATTGACGCTCCACCGCAAGGAAACCTCTGTAGGTGGCACCATCATCCTGATGAAGAAGCTATGTACAATTGCTGATATGAGTTGCAGACACTGAGTCGTCCCATAATTTTCATCGGACAAAGTCTAGGAGGACTAATTGTTCAGGAAGTAAGTTTCATCTGAAGTAGCGAGAAATATATACTGATCGCAGATTTTTTAGTCTCTCCTCCGAGCCGCGGATAGTCACTATCAACATGAACGAGAGATATTTGACTTCTGGCACGGACTTGTCGGCTTTGGTATTCCAATTGCAGGCCTGAACAATCCCTCCCTTATTGAAGCTGTCAAGTCACAGCCAAACAAGGTTTTGATCGGCCAAATATGTCGTGATCGAGAGAATGGTACCCCTTCCGATTATCTCACCGAGCTAAAACTCAGGTTCGAGAGGTGCTGCAAGAAAAAGGAAAGATCCTCGTATGCACCGGAAGTGCTATACTTTTGGGAAAGGCATTATTCGCAGCCCAAAACTGTAAGCTTGCTTGAACCCAATATCTCTGGTGGAGTAGGCTAATACTTGAAATAGAGAAACGGCATTGTGGGTGAGAAAACTGTCATGGTAGAAGATAGCGAGACACCAGGTGCCAAGAACCTACCCCTCAACTCAGACCATTCCGGCATGGTAAAATACAGCAGTCCATCCGACGAACTTTACGAACATGTTTCGAATAATATTAAATCAATGGTCGGGAATCTGGTAGAGCGGGAAGATGCTGTTATAAATTCCAGCCCAATTAGTGAGACACAGCGAAGAAGGGGTGAGCTAAGCATCCATGGACCTTCGGCTCCAAGGGTAAACGTCATATTTCCTTCCGAATACGAATTGTAGGCGGTAGCTTTCTAGATGAGAAACCATGATACACGTGGACGAGACGCAATGCACACAGGAATCTCCTGTATTGAAAACCACAGTAGCCATAGTGTACAGCATGCTTTTGAACCAGAATATATACATGAAGCGCCAATTGCTAGCCAATTTGTCGTTGTTTTCCATTGATCGTGAGAATTATACATTATTTGAATTAATAGTCAACGCCATACTCTTTGGTGTTGTGGTGCCCTTGGTGTATGTATTTCATACCCTTATTATGCTTTTCCATCCTTCGATTGTATATCTTTCTGGCATCTGTCAGCCGTTCGGAGAAAGTTTTCAACTCTATAAAGTATTTAGCATTTGAAATATAAATGATCGTTGAATAGCAATTCACCTTCCTCGTTTAAAAAGGATAACTCAATCCACTTTAGCTTCTTCGGATTTTGTGGAAATCCGGAAGGTCCAATTTCGAGATCGCAACGAACAGCGTGAAGCACAAAACAACGAGGATAACTGTCTTCATCGTTGCAATTACTCTGGTCAAGCTTTGATTGTCCTTCAACTACGACAACTTCAGTAATGTCTTAAAAATATGGTTTCGCTTCCTTACACTTGAAGGCTAAGATCTGCCCTCGTTTGATCCTCCTATCTCTTGACGATGACTCTACAAACATAACAACGAGTGGAAAAATTGGCTCTTCCATGCTCAAACCACTGCCTTCATCAATAGTGGTAAGATGTGCACCAGGAATGGCTTGTTGGGCCCTCAACGTGGATATGGAAGCAAATGTAGTTCTGCTCGTAGCCGAGAATGATGTCGATGCCCTTCGAAAAGAAAAGTCGGTGGCAGTTTGAGTAGAATCATTACCCATGTCAAAATCTTTCAGCCAAATCTGCAATCTTCCGATGATCACATTCTTGCTCTCGAATTGAATAATTCTTTCACGCGTACGAAGTTTGATGCCACCTTTGCTAAAGAATAATTAGTAAGTAAAAAAGTTTGTGATAGGTTACTGCAACAAACAAGTCTGCTAAGACCTTGTATCCTGTCAAAGCCCTTTGAAACTCCTTCAAATCTGTGGACCTTTGGAAAAATATAGTTCCTGGCGATTGTAATCTTCCTAGGATCAAATCGCACTTATAAACATTTGGAGTAAGATAATTCGGGCGAATTGAAGCTCGTCGGAGATCTCTATTAGGGACAAATTAGATTTCACAACGTCAGTTATCTTATTGTGCAGACGTACAATTCTCTGAATGCCTGAAGGCTCGTAGGCCAAAGACGTGGCTCATCATCAAAGTCCAAAGTCAAAGCACCTTCCGCATCTTTTCGGAGTTTAAGTAAATGCCCCATTTGCTCACCAGCAAGATGACTACGAAATGTTAGTATTGCACCTAGATTGGAATTGCTATTTTGCTATACCATTTGAAAAGGACTCCATATTCATCGACGCCCGCGGACTGACTTGACCCGGTTGAGATACTTTCATGACGGTCTTGTACAAGAGGTGGAGTTTGGGGGATCTGTGGCGTCGATAGATGCAAGGCCTGTATTTTTGTTCTTTCCTCAACCATATCAGGGTCGAGGTACTTCGTTTCTAGTTTTGTGAGGATGCCAAATAGAAGCTATAAATGGTCAATTAAGGCTAATTAGATTACGGGCAACTACTTACAATTTCTAGCTCTGTTACATAATGATCTAGAGTAAAGCCTGCCTCTATGATAAATGAATCTTGCGGGTGTTGGAAACAAGTGTAAAATTGGCAATATTCCTGACAATCGCGAGCAGACATCAAATAGTGCGCGCAAATCATAAGATGTATCCACCTGTCGGAGGGTTGACAATGCTCTTCTTGTGCCATTTGTAAATTTTGAGTGAAACAATGAATGTAAGTTTCCCAAGGTCTGGACGAAACATTGCAAAGTCTATCTCCAGAAATGTGGTTCAGATACTCTGCGTTGTTGAGTTTATTCCATTTAAATTCTTGATTGTAGCCATTGCGTCGATTTACTTTGCGGCCCTGTCTCCCACATCTCCGTATTTCTGTTTCGACATACTGCTCAATCATTTGCGATCTCCATTTTCTCAATTCCAAAGGAATGGCATCGTCAATGCTTGCTTCTCTGGGAGAACAATTAATTTGTGACAGATATTTTAGCTACTAGGAAAAGACTCACGGGTCAAAGGTACAGAGCAACACCCTCAGTTTCTGATTCTCGATGACTGTAGATTCTATAACAGAACTTAATGTCTCGGACTCCCAGATATAGACATTTCTTCCAGGCTGATAATTCTTCCTGTCTTCTTCATCTATCATGTATAATGTAGCTTGCAAATTGCCGTGAATGCTGATCAAAATGCGAGATAAGCCTCCGGATGAACGATAATCGTCATTATGGCTCGAGCTACCCCGAACATTACGAAAAAGCGCATAGATTGTCGACAAGTATCTTTTGAGTTCTTCTAGTTTCTCGCTCAAATCGTTACTGGAGCTCGAACCGCGAGGATCTATTGACCATTAGACGGACAGTGATGCATCGCATTTAGGTGTTACCTACAAGATGATAATATACGAGTGCGATCATGAAGCTTATCAGCAAGGGCCCGCATTTGGTCAAAGAATTCCATGATAACCTTGTCCCTTGTCAAGAGATTTCCACAATATCGCGTGCAATAGTATCATGTTAAAGGAAAAAGGAGGGTGATAGAGTTGACAACCAAAACAACGGCCGGAATGGTACTTGAAGGCACGAAGAAAGGCGATATAAACTAGAAGAACTTGTGACTCCCTACTATTTCCCCACCATCCGCTTATCGTACTGCCTGCTGTGCTCCGTAGCTCACTAGAATCACGACCCAAGCATCACCATACCTAACTAGCACCGTTCATTCGGAAAATGATCAAAACGGGATTGAAAGGATCTCAATCCAAGTCTGGGCATTAAGCCACAGTAAAGGAGCTATTGATTTTTTGTGCTTCGAGCATGAGGGGCATCGCGCAGCCAAGAATTTTACTTGGATAAACGCCTGTCACATTCAAAAGAATGACTCCAATCCTACCCAACTTCCTATCCTGGTCTCAATCAGAAATAATGAGGCTGTTTCACGAATTATCTCACCGAAATCCTTACCTGTGGGGGCCAGGAATGATTTAAAAACTCCAAAATAGCCATGGCCTATGCCAGCCCTTCTTTGGATTTGAAGCGTCTTCCATTTCAATATATCCAATTTCTCTCAATCTGCAGACAGAGTAGGCTTCAAGAATTCAAAATCTATATCGACGGAGGGAAATTTGTCGCAACGCGACTTACATATCATGGCCGTAACCTCGGAAGGTTTGCATCGAAACAGAAGCAACATCAGTCTAGGTGTTATGAGTGTCGACGATCAGAGGTACTTGAACGAACAGCATGCTGAAGGTAATTCGGTCAGACAAAAAATACAATCCCCAAGAAATAAAGATTTGTTAAGTCGATTCCAAGTTGCTAGTATAATTATAAATCGAATGATGGGTATGCCATTCCTCTTGAATTAGCTTACTTTTTCCCTACTCACACCTTTTTAGGAACGGGAATCTTCGAAGCACCAACGATTATTATACAACAAGATCGGAATGTTGGGGCCAGCCTCATTCTCTGGGTGTTAGGATTTATAGCTACCATGGCTGGCACCTTGATGTATGTCGAGTATGGCCTTACCATTCCACGGCGGAAAATGGATGGGAGCGTTCGAGCTATCCCAAGAAGGTATTCTCTTGTTAAGATCAAGTTTGTGACAGGATGCTAATCAGTCTAGTGGTGGTGAACTGAACTATCTCAAATTCTTGGTCGGATATCCCCAATACATGGCGATCTGTATGTTCGGCTTCATATTCGTAGTGGTTGGGAACTCTGCCGCCAATTGCGTTTCGTTTGCTGTCCATTGTCTGGCAGCAGCAGGAATCAACGATCCACGAAAAGGTGCAGTGCAGGGGATCGCGCTTGGTACTGCTTGGCTCGTTACTTTGTTACATGCGCTAGGCAGAATGTTTGGCATTCACTTGAACAGTGTATTTGCTGTCACTAAGGTGTCAATTCTTATCATGATAATCATTCTGGGATTTATGGTTTTAAACAATGATATTGAACACCTCCATCGCGACCCGACTTCTTACACAAATCTCGACCCGAAGACCAGTTTCAAAGAACTCGCCACAGGGGATCATGATCGTGGATTTGCTGCCGCATATTTGAATATTATATTTACATGCGGAGGTTGGAACCAAGCAAACTATGTAGGCAGCATGTTGAAAAACTTTTATGGTCTCACTAACTCAGCCCTAGGTCCTCGGTGAAGTTAGAAAGCCAACCGATAGGTTTAGAAGCATTTCATTATGGACTGTTGGGATAATGTGTCTGTTATACTTGTTAACGAACATATCATATGTTTGTATGAACTTTTGACTGCCAGTGACTTTAGGCTGACCTCCGTTTTAGATGATAGTAGTGACAATCCCACAGGACGGAATCTTTATAAACGGCGAAACGGTAATCGAACAATTCTTCCAAGGAACAATTGGCCAAGCTTGGAATAAAAGACGTGCAAGTCAGCTCATGAACGCATGTCTCGCAGTCTCGAGCTTGGGTAACGTCATTGTCACTACCTTTACTGCCGCTCGTGTCAAGCAAGAAATTGCAAAAGAAGGAATATTTCCCTTTTCTTTAGTCTTTGCTAAAAACTTCAACATCATTGAATGGGCAAGCAATAAATTCAAGCGATCGGGAAAAGTCGCAGCATCAGCTAGGATTCAACAAGGAGTCACGAACGCTCCGGAGCAGGCCAGACCCGAGCCGATTCCGTTTCCTGCTCTTGTTCTTCACTGTGCTTTCTCTACAATCTTGATTCTCGCATCAATTGGAGTTCCTCAATCAAAGGACGCTTATCCATTACTTGTTGGTGAGTGAGCCATCAAAATTGCTTTCACTTTCCATGCCCGTAGACATATGCTGACAACCTCGCACAGGGATTTACACGTACCCGATTGATGCAATGGTCGCAATTTGTCTCAGCTTTGGAATGATATTGATGCGGTCAAGAGAATCTTCTGAATGGAACAAATACTCCACCTCAAATCGATGGTTTAGTCTCGCCACAGCCGTTGTTGTTTTCGTTGCCAACGCATTCCCGGTGGCCGCATTATGGATTCCCGAATCGACTGCTGGTAGTTCGGTACCTTGGTATATTGTGCCGACCATAGGATGGACATTAGTCTTAGGTGGCTTCATATATTATCTGGTTTTCAGTTTCGCGATTCCTTTGTTGCTGGGTGGTGCTGTGTTGGAAGTGAGGATAGAGGCTATCATTGGCAAGGATAGTGAAGGGAAATATGTACAACATGGTGAGACGGTCTATCAGAAATGGTCAGTGCCTGAAAGCAAAGACCTATAGTATTTTAATGGGCAGAATAATGAGGTTGGACTTCGTTAATGGAAGCCTCGAGGGTACTGGCTTTATAAAAGAGGTTATTGAATAGTAATTCCACTGTAATATGGCTGTAAAGTAGTTGTGTGATAATTTGGCAAGTAAAACAGATCAACAATAATTTAATTTCGCTTTTGCAGACACTTCAAGAGTTGGAAAAATTGGCAGAAGTAGCGTAGTGCTAAAAATCACTAAATGATTAATGGATATGTACTAATCTAGCGATGGCAGATCACTCGCTTAAAAAAAATTTGACCTCGCTTTCTCCATCCAAGGCGAATAACAGATTTCTCGAAAGAACTAGATGATCATACTGACAGCTCGACTGAAAACATCAAGCAAACCAGAAATGTACACGAGATGCTTTTTAACTTCATTTTAGCATGGCACATTGCACTAGCGCATCTGCCATCGGCCTCCGCATAGAGATTGGCATTCTGGTTGACTGAACTCAGAAAGCGACTTGGGTTCGGTCTTCGGTCTTCGTTGCTCTTTTCAACTCCTAACAACTCCAAAATACATCATGGTCAGTGATGATCGAGGACTTTCCCTTTAGTTCCGCATGTTATCAAGGCACAGGTGTGGGGTTTAGCTACCTAAGATTCACTAGTGCTGCCGATCTTCAAAACGATATTTTGTTGGCAGTATTGGCAATGTCATTGAAGTTTATTAAAGAAGAGCATTGCAGGTTATATGTTGGACAAGTACTTTCATTCTCTTCTTGAAACTTTTGTCAATATTCAATGCTCAATGCACTACTGAGCTCAACACCATACCACCTATCCACCTTTGTCGAAAAACGTCATATACATCTAAATTCTACGCTTCACAAAACCTGAACAGCACCATGGTATCCCTCAAAGCCCTCTTCTTCTACTTTGCCTCAATATCAATCTCTGTCTTGGCAGCCCCTCTCACCGAGCGGAACTTTGTCACACCCGACACCCTCATCTCCGACATCAACAATATCAGCAATGGCGTACAAGCCTTAACCAGCGCCCTTAATTCATGCAACTGCGAAATCCTCAATTCCGCCCTCATAGCCCTCAAGTTTTCCGCCATCCACGCCTCAAGCAACAAAGCTTATATCGATGCAAAACTAGCTGCACCAGCCAATTCCTTCGACTCAAATCGTATTGTGGAATTCACATTTTCGAACGTGGGTGTAGAAATTCCCGAAGCTATTCGGGTATTGAAAACCAAGAAAGAGGGCTTTTTTAAATTTGATCTTTCGGCGGTTGTCCTGGTGGGATTGAAGTTACTTAGGCATAATCATGATAGTTTCAGTGCGGCTTTGGTTGCGAAGTTAACGCCAGATGTTGTGGACAGGGCAAATGAGATGATTTCGGTAATTGACGAGGCGTTACAAGACGGCATTAACTATTTCTCTTCCTGAAATGCTAGTTGTTCCTGAGCTGAAAAGTTTACCCTTCTGCAGAAGATGACGGAGATGGAATGTTTTTATGAATCCCTTTTCTTCACTGTGAATATTTAAAAATAAACCAATCATGACGACAGATAGTAATCACTAAACTATAGTCTGAAAATCAAAAGACACTTTCACCAACTAAATCTTCAACTCTTTCGTGTTATAATTTCCAATTCATGCATTCTTTCCATTTATATAATGTCCAAATCCGGGGAAATTCTTCTCGTTGAAGGAAAATAATTCCGACAGATCAACCGATATTAAGATTCTCAACAATAAAGAGCTAACTTACCATCAAACCCGCGTGAAATTTAGTATATACATTATGAATTCACCAAAATGCATCAATTTTGCGTCCTGCTTATATATGTTGTGAGAAAGCTGGAATGTTAATGGTCAACTCAACTCCTAGTTAGTTTATAGTTAATTATTTTATGATTATAATTAGCTTAATTATAGAAGAGTTTCCTATTCCTCTCTTTCTTAAGAATCTAATCATTTTATTATCATTCTTTAATATACCACATATATTGTCTTAGCCCCAAAATCCATTGTGTGAATATAATTTCTACCTGAATTCTTTCCAATGTGATCTATTCGTAGACTGCGCATAAATAATCCGCCCCCCACGGTTAACCATTGCGCAGTCTATCTAAGACTATTCGGTTTCTATCCCTATTCCCCTTTTCGTAATATACTCTCAGGATGGTTATATCTCGACCTATCTATTTTACAATATATATCCCTACCAACATACACTAACAATACACTTATAACTATTAATGGATTAGATAGATCCAAATAGATGATATTGTTGGTAACACTTCGGTGGTATCAGTTGCTTGGTACTATTATGGTATTATGTTTTATTTATTCTTAATTGCTACACTATGAAAAGAGGGTAGGTAAAATTTATATTGAAGGGGAATCACTAGTCGTATGGCTCCCTTGTGAGGTTGGTCGGATGACTTACTGACAGGTATTTCTGCATTCTCTACTAATACTCTCCATCAAGCTCATCATCCGGCGTCCCAGCCCTATATCTCTTTTTCACAAACTGGATCTCAGAATTAACTAATCCCTCACCCGCCTCCAGCATCGCTGCTGAGCTCTCAACACTTTCAGGATATTTACACAGGGTACTGGCGGATATAAATAATGATTCTTTCATAGGTTCATCCGTGGATTCGTAATGCGGCACCAAAGTGTCCGGTGCAAAATCTCGAAGTTGGAGATGCAAACCGGCTTGTGCGGATTTGTTTGGATGACCATTTTCATCGCGGATGATCTATTTATATTTATTCTTAGCCTAGTAATTAAACAATGGATATTTTATCATACCTCATCTATCACTGTTTTCTCAGCGACCAACACCTTAATTCCATGTTCGTCATCCACAACTTGAGGTTGCCAAACAGATAAGGTGGCCTTCTTGCTTCCCTGATATTCTACATCTATGCCAATCATAATATTGATATTAGAGTCGGATCCGAGAATATACTCATCAGCCAAGCGATCCATATACTTCCGCTTTTGCGGGAATGAAACCTCAATCACAACACCTGGATACTGAGCCAATGAATGTTTGAACTAGTTATCAGGATCATGTCGACCATAATCCGAATCCACAAAAGTGATAGTCGTCGAGCCTATTGATTCTACATCTTTTGCAAAATCGGCTGATCGATTATATCCAGAAGCAATAGATTCGAGCCGCGATTGTAAATCCTCTACAATTCGGGCTTTAAAAACTTGCTGAACATATAAAGGTCTTCTAAGGATAAATTTCCCCGAAGAGCGGGAGTAGGCATATTCGTCCGCGTTCAATTTATACTCTCGCCAAGGATTTCCACAAGTACTACGCCCTACTCTCCGTCTTTTGATCTCTTGCACGATTTGCAATGTTATCTTTTTGTCAGCTGGCGGAAGGTTGAAAAGAGGCTCGGAAGCGAAGTTCTGGGGTGGCGTGATGACTGATTCTTTAGTGATGTCCATAGCGTATGAAAAGGTAGATATTCGTTGTTTTAAATAATGGAAGATCGTGTTATGATGTGTTGATAGGAACTCATATGGAAGTGAAGCTTCACCGAACTATATAATTCGATTCCTCGTTACCGAGGCACTAGAGTCAACGCTAGTGAAAATACACCTGATTAATATCGCGATATAAAGTCAGAGTACTCCGTGACAATCTACGACTATACACAAGTCATCAAGTATCGAGTTATAAAATCATATCGAAAATGTATCAAGTCTAGAAGTTCGAACCTTAAATATTTCAATCACTATCTGCGTTTCCACTTCAAGTTTCAATCCATCTTAAGATTTCCCATCCAATGCATCATTCACCATGTATCCACAAGCATATACCAAATTCATTCCCCTCCTATCATCAACCGTACAATCAAATCCGATAAAACAATTCTCAAGCCCTCTGATATAACATTGTGATCTTTCATAACCTTCATTCGCAACTTGCTTCTCTCTTTTAACAACCCGCATCCGTCCACATTCACCAAAGTCCATAAACATAGAACGCCGAAAATTCTCAAACTGTCGGATGTTATTCTGACCATTTTGAAATATCAGAAAAAAAGAGGCATCTTCATCGAAGTTAATCTCAGCATATACTCGGCACTTATCCACCATCAGTTTGTTGTAACCACTTGCGTGTCGAGCAAGAAGAAAGATCAACCATCCTTCCACCCGTCCTACAAATCATAAAATCATCAAAATCATCGAGATCGTAAGGAAAAATCAACCATTCCACCCTGAGAGGTGAGCGGCTAAAAACCCACACCTAAAGTCCATTGACTAACTTAGACCATGTCTTCGGAATTTTTCTCACGACGGAGATTAGGAAGTTCCATTCCATCCGAGGTAGAATTATATCGATGACGGGTATCTGTTGAACTGTTATGACTGTTGAGATAATGCTTATCTTGATCAAGAAGAATAGCTTGAGGCATAATATCGGCGTAATTTAGATCAGTGTCAACAATATCATCATCAATGGAGGTTGCTTCCTTGATGTTCAAGAAGATGACTGGTGCTGCAATAACGAGAGAACCAGCAAGTAGACTCCATGTAATGGCAAATTGAGTCAGGTATGGGTATTCCATTGCATCAATGCGCCAAGCAATAGCAGCACCGGCAGATTGAATACCCTTATAGAAACCAGCGAAGTTTGCTGTCTTTCTACCAGAGTTGGAGAGCGCACCCATGAACCTGTGAATTGTCAGTAATAACGAACATTCTTGCGACGGAAACAATAACACTTACCAGTAAACGGACAATTGCCAAACGGCATCATAAAATCCATAAGCGATATACAAAACCAAACCTTCAGCATACCTTTCACTTGTCCAATCCATCTTGCCTTGATAATCAACTTGGCCGGTGACATCACGATCAGGAACACTAGACTGGAAACCATAACCTGCACCCCAAACAGCGGCAGTCAAGATAATCAATGCTATCAAACCAGCTCGAGCTCTGGTAGTTCTCTTAAACCTTTGAATATCCAGAGCATAGCCAGATGCGAAAGCACCGATGATCTGTGCGAACCAATATAAAATGTTATTGAGAGCTCGAGTTCGTGTATTGAAATGTGCACCATTGACCCCATTGAATTGATATGTGTAAAACCAATTGGAGGCAAAGAACATTGGGAAGAGGAGGAAGACGTAGACATTGTTTCTGAGTGTGTACCAAAGGCCCCATATTTCGGTGTTCCATGTAGGATTTTTCATGAGAATAACATGAGATCCGTCGGCTCTTCGAACTTTATTTGCGTCGCATAAGCATAGTGCGCTGAGTGCTCCAATGAACATGAGAATGATAAATCCGATGTATGTACCGTCGCTGACAACATGATTTGCGGTATCTTCTATGTTCAAGGCAAGGGGAATCTGCAGTGAATTAGTAGATATCTTTGTGCTTGTGCGGTTGAACTCACCAGAGCACCAAATACACCTCCAAGGTTAAAAATTGACCAGAACCAAGAGATATATTTTCCTTTCGACTCCTCAGGGGGATAAGACATCATGATAGCACCTTGAGCAGTCCAGAGAAGACCGGCACAGACACCAAGCAATGCTCCTGCGAAGATGACATAACCCGTATTCTGGGTATGGCTGTAGCATAGATAACTTGAAGCATAGACACAATAACCCAAACCACCTAAACTCAAAGTGAGTTTAATTCCGAGACGATTTGCGAAAGTCCCAGCGAAGAAACCGACAACAGAGAAGGTTGAGTAGAGAGCCGAGTTTGCGTTATCTGCTGGTTTCGCCGTAATTTGACCACCACCACCAAGACCGCTGAGTGCATTGTACATGCCAACACAGAGGAAACAAACCAGCGCGACCAAGACAAGTTGAACCTGTGGCGACGCGTAGCAGGGAATGGTAAATCTACCAATGCGAAGCTGCTTGTAAATCCATCCTGATGGAATACTGGTCACTGATGGGGGTGCTGGAGTTTGCTTGGTAGCAGTAGCCGTGCTGTAGTAGGAGGAGTTGGAAATAGCTGACTCTGGTTGTAAATGATCGGTCATGGCGAAGACTTGACTGTTGTGATGACTTTGAAGGATCGTGCCCTTATTTGAAGAAGTATTTAAAGAAGTAGAGGACCGTAAAAGGTATTTTGGATTGTTGTCTTGAAAAGATGTTTGAAGGTTGAAGTGGGAAGGTTGAAGTAGGAAGGTTGAATTGGGAAAGAAGGAGGGGGGGGGTAAGATATGGAGAAGGTGATTTTGAATTTGAATTTGATTTTGATTTTGATTTTGATTTTGATTTTGATTTTGATTTTGATTTTGATTTTGATTTTGATTTTGATTTTGATTTTGATTTTGATTTTGACCAATTCCTGAAGCTGAAGTTGAAGTTGTAAGATAAAAGACTCTTATCCTGAAAAGGAGTGATTCAACAATGACCAGAATTTTTGTAGTTGAAATGGTTGAGGGAAAGGTGAGAGTAGGAGTGAGAGATACAGCAGAGAATGAATATCCAATATGAAAATCAATACTGAGAAGCAAATGCCGAAAATGATTGGATATTCTCGGTGTTACAGACTTATTTTATTACAATTGAGCAACTATTAATCATAATAATAAGTATCATTTACACTGGTCAGTCCCGATATCAAATGAAGAAGAGACGATAATGTCAATGGTATTGTTGTTGCGGCCGCTTGCTCACACTTTGTTCCTGCTCTCAATATCAACCAATCAGGAAATTCCTATCATGGAAAGAGTACGCACAGAACGCACAGAAACGCACAGAAATCGATTAATTCACCTCCATCCTAACATGATTGACAACATCATTGGCAACATCACACGATAAACTTTCAATCGTTGACCAATAAACGAATCCATGAATTCCTTGCTTGCTGGCTTTACAATTACACACCGAGGCTTATCAATGCCAAGATTGTTTTGGATGTCTCTGATGTCTCTGATATCTCTTGATATCTCTTGATATGTCTTGATATCTCTTGATATGTCTTGATATGCCTCGATATGCCTCGATGGCATTTCTTCATCTCATCGAATCTTCACTTTGAAACTTGCTTATGAACAACCAATGCCCATTTACACTACCACACTACAACCAAGATTGCTCAGGATTCAATTTCATAATTTGATTAATTCTTTGATGAGAGTCAAGGAATTGCTGATCTGCCATCCAGTCTATTGGTACACAAATGTTCATGGTGTTGGATGGACCTCCACGAAGGAAGATGAATGGATCGTACTACAACATTGGACCAGTGCCAGCACTTGCTTATGCATCTTTGTAGGGTGACACGATCCTAGAGCTTAATTTCTATCGTTCTCATATCCCTTGTTGCTATGAATCTCCCTCTCGTTTTAATTCACGCCTTTAGAGCGGGTAATTTTATCGAGTAAATGCGGGGTCCATATGTGTACCAGATTTCAATATGCACCTCAGCTTGTTAGGTAGGGATGATAACCCTCCAGTTTTTGGAGGCGCGGAGTGAAATCGTTTCATTATCGTCTCAAAGCCCGTGTGTCGTCGGCCGCAGAGGCATGCTCAGCTTCTTCTTAGACGTACATAGTATGCCTACTCGACAGCTTATCGAGTAATCTATGCCGTTCAGTGATGATCCTCAGTGATGACCCTCAGAGACTTGTTGCTCGGTGAGGTAAAGTCACTCCGTCTCCAGCAATTTGCATGAATCCTGCAGCCTCAAATTATCCCACCATGAAGAGGCACCACAAATATCCGGCTTGACAGGCAATACCACAAGAAGTATGCAACCTCGAGGTCGAAGTTATTTGTTGAAAGGATCTGGGGATTGTGATATAGTGTGCGGTTATTGCCTTCCTCATGCAAATGTGCTTCATGATTCTCCTACCCAAGGGGGATTCCTTCCATACACTTGTGGCTCGTTTGAATTCGAATGAAGACGCCGCTTCCTTCGAGGTGTGCACGAGAATGATTTGATTCAGAGATGACGAGATCATTATGTGCAATGGTCTCTAAATGTCAAATTATCATCACACGCGAGAAGTCAAGAAAGTAATACTTCGCCTGATTCTTCCGATCCTGCTGCCTAAAGCCCACATACCAATTTTCAGATAAGGATAGGCAGAACTTACAAACTCTCTGCCGATTATCTGTCAACGGATACTTTTCGGACAAAGGCCGCAAGCGTATATATTATTTGTATGTTCACGAATCAGGTCAAACCCATGCTGATCGAAAGTCCCGATAGCCCATGAATCCCTTTATACCTACGCCAAGTCACTGGTATCCGACAGAAGCATATCATGTACACGAGTCAAAGGACCCACAAGATGGCGATCTGATACTCCCGGACATGCAAATCTAAGTTACTTGGCGATCTTCACTGAGCTAACTACTGGATCCAAAGATACCCGCGCAGTTTGACTCACCGATATCAAACACAAGTAAGAAAGGGTAGCGGCAGAAGGATTATGTACGAAGTAGGCGTTCCTGCAACCATACCTATATATATAGAACAACCAGGAACCAATTCATAGTCCAACTCGAACATCATGGTCTCCCAAGCCCTTCAACATCATGAATCTTTGATATCATTTCCATCGATATCATACCGGTACTACTTCGCAATTTATAATCAGGGTTGGTGGCACTCCGGATATCTCAACAACAATTGCGAATACTGGTCATGATCAACAGCGATAATTCTCAGCCCCAGAGCATAAAAAGGAGGGGTAATTCCCAAGACGTTCGGTGGCAGCTGCTATCCAAGGCAAAAAGTGGAATGGCTTTTCCGGATTGAACAGATTTGAAGGAGTTATCAATGTACCTATGTACCGGTCCCCTGTACCCCTTTCCGCTTCTTCCGCGTCTATCAAAATGTTACAAATGATACAAATTGATACAAATTCTAACTCTTTTTCAATTGGCGGAAGAATTCCTGAGAAGGAAGGATAATTTATGATATAGGTAACGGAAGTCTTGATTCGTATATCCGGTGGGTGCACGTTCCTTATTGAATGGTGGGAGTGGTGGGAGCAGAGGTACGGTAGAGCTTTAAACAAAAGACCAAACGATGTAAGATGTAATATTTCCCCTCAATTTGTGACTCTTCAACCTTTCGATCATTCTTCTCTCTATGGTAATCTTACTCTCAATTGTACTCCTAATTGTTCAATCCGAGATTCAAATATTCATTCCTTTAGACTTTTTTTTATTCAAATCAATCAATTAATTATTTGGAGTTTCCCTGCCTGGATACCCAAAGTACCAAGCTTTGAAACCAATCAATCATCTTTTGCCTTGACATATTCATTAATAAAGCGGGCTGATCTGCATTCAATTGATATTTACCAAGCTTAGCACCTGTTGGACTCTCATCATCTAACACAACCAACACGAATAAAATCTCCACCTAATCTTTGCCCGAGATCATACCAAGTTTGCCCCAATTCTCCATTCTCTCCAACTCTCCAACTCTCCAACTCTCCAACTCTCCAACTCTCCAATTCTCCAACTCTCCAACTCTCCATCTCCCTACGAAATATACCCCCCATCGATAATGGCATTCCGACAAAGACTTGCGAAACCTTTATTATACACAATAGGAGCTACGACAGTTGGTGGTGGCGTCCTCTATTACACATACCGACCACGAAATATCCCCGGTTTCGATTCTGCCGTCGTCCCTCCCTTTGGCGCAGATGGCCACTTTCGTCCCCCTCGTTTCCCAAAGATCAAATCGAGAGCAGAACAAATCGCGGATTTAAAAAGAAGTGGAGGTTCTCAAGGTGCTTCCGCGAATACGACTCCGCAAAATGAAGACGATGTCTATGATTTATTGGTCATTGGCGCTGGAGCTACAGGAGCTGGTGTAGCTCTTGATGCTGCTACCAGAGGATTGAAGGTTGCGGTGGTGGAAAGAGATGATTTTAGTAGTGGAACAAGTAGTAAGAGTACAAAATTGGTTCATGGTGGTGTACGATATTTGGAAAAGGCGGTTTGGGAATTGGATTATAATCAATATGCGTTGGTGAAGGAGGCATTGAGGGAACGAAAATACTTCTTGGACACGGCACCGCATTTATCGAGTTGGTTACCTATTATGTTGCCTTTGGATAAATGGTGGAAAGCCCCTTATTATTGGGCAGGTACGAAAGCATATGATTTCTTGGCTGGTTCCGAGGGTATTGAAAGTTCATATTTCTTGACTAGGAGTAAGGCCTTGGACGCTTTTCCTATGTTGAAGAAGGATAATTTGGTGGGTGCTTTGGTTTATTATGATGGTGCTCATAATGATTCGAGGATGAATGTCTCTTTGGCTATGACGGCCGCATTATACGGAGGTACCGTGGTTAATCATCTCGAGGTTACTGGATTGGAAAAGGATGCTAATGGTAAATTATGTGGTGCAACGGTGAAGGATTTGATAGACGAAAAGGATGGGAAGACATCAAAGGAATTCAAAATCAGAGCGAAAGGTGTAATCAACGCTACTGGACCATTCTGCGATTCCATTAGGAAGATGGACGATCGAGGAGTAAAGGAAATTGTCGCACCAAGTTCCGGCGTTCACGTTATTCTTCCTGGTTATTACAGTCCTCAGAAGATGGGTCTTATTGATCCTAAAACTTCTGACGGCAGAGTTATTTTCTTCCTTCCATGGCAAGGAAATACAATTGCTGGTACCACCGATTCTCCCACCAAAATCTCTTACAACCCAGTCGCAAGCGAAGAAGAAATTGATTGGATTCTTTCGGAAATTCGTCGCTACCTCGCTCCCGATATCAATGTTCGTCGAGGTGATGTTCTAGCAGCTTGGTCCGGAATTCGTCCTTTAGTGAAAGATCCAAACGCAAAGAACACCGAATCCCTCGTTCGCAACCATCTCATCAATATTTCACCTTCTGGTCTCCTCACCTGCGCAGGTGGAAAATGGACTACTTATCGTCAAATGGCTGAAGAATGTGTCGATGAAGCTATCTCCGAATTCAAACTCCAACCTAAACCAGTAAGAAACGCACCAGATGTTTCCGGTACACAAATGCATGATGATGGAGCACATCTTAATGGAAAATGTCAAACTCATCAAGTTAAACTCGTCGGTGCACATGGTTTCTCCAAAACTCTCTTCATTAACCTCATTCAACATTTTGGTCTCGAAACAGATGTCGCGAAACATCTTACAGAGAATTATGGTGATAGAGCTTGGACAGTAGCATCTCTCAGTACCCCAACCGAACAAAGATTCCCTGTTAGAGGAGAGAAAATTTCTCCTCTTTACCCATTTGTTGATGGTGAGATTAGATATGCGGTTAGATATGAATATGCTCAAACAGCTGTGGACGTTTTGGCTAGAAGAACTAGATTGGCATTTTTGAATGCTCAGGCTGCTTTGGAGGCAGCTCCTAAGGTTATTGATATTATGGCTGGAGAGTTAGGTTGGAGTAGTAAGAGGAAGGAGACTGAATGGACTGATAGTATGTATACCTTGTTATATCTTCCAATTACCCCGCACCTTCCAACCCCAATCCCCTATTTGTCTTTCACGTCCCCCCCCTCTCTCACAGCACCATCATGAATTCACACTAACATATTGTCTTCACAGCCGTCAAATTCCTCGAATCAATGGGTCTACCAAAATCCAAATTATCGGCAACGAGAAAACAGGTCGAGAGTGGAACATTAAGTTTCAAGGATTCAGTCGAATATAAAATGTATAGTAGACATGATCAACCTGGGGATGAGTTGGAGAGTGATCTTAGGTTTGGAAGTAAGGGGGGTTTGAAGCCTGGTAGTGCGGCGGAGAAATAGAGGAGGTGGAGAGTGAAAGAAGTGGAAAGGGTTGAGTGATAAGGGTGGTGAAAGGAGATAGGATGGGGGAGGAGAGAGGGGCAAAAAAGTAGATAAAAGAGGAAGAGTGGAGGAAAGAGCGATGGCCTTGTATATGATATGATAGACAAACTGTTGACTTGTTGAACTGTCGTGATGGGTTGGAGGTTGGATCGTGGAATTGACATCAATAACTCGAAATGAATTAATGGGTGCACACATGGATTTGCGACGATCATTCTTTGTTGGCTCGATGGCGGCTCCATGATGGAACCAGATTCATTGTTATGGGTTGATGAATGGGATAAGATAAGATAGGACAGTGTAAATAGAGGAGAGGAGAGGAAAGAGAAAGGGGGAGAGGAGAGAGGAGAGAGGAGAGAAGAGAGGAAAATTAATACATCCATACCCACTCTAACTTGATTCCAAGATCGCATTGTGACAATGGGGATCTGGCTGTGATTCGAGATATTAGGTAAGATATAATTTGAGAGATGATTTATTTTTGATCGGAAGGTCGATGATGGATAGATGTATGGATGGTTATTTTAGTGAACTTGGAATTTGAATTGGGATTGGAATTGTCAGGGAGCACAGACCATTATCATGTGATTATGGATCACATGACCTTCACCCAAACTATTTATTACTTTCATTTCCTCTTCATTTATCTCATCCTCAGACCCTTCGGAGATTACATAATCCTAAAATCTATAAACCGAC
>NGKH01000035.1:120964-131843 GCA_002162575.1 Sclerotinia glacialis | reverse complement strand
TATTACAAATTGAAGACTTTCAAATAATATAATTAGTTTTTCGATAAACTATCGTTGAAAAGGATATATATATCTTCGAAGATCTCTTATCAAAGGATTTCAAATGTTCATCAAAAAAGCGATCAAAAGCTCTTAGACCCTTTGGGAGATTATCGTTCCCCGAATCCTAATTGACCGAATTATAGTTATAAAATAATTAGTAAAAATCTGTGTATTTTACTATAAAACGAAGCTAAAATACAGAATGTAAAATCGAACCAGAGGGTCTGAAAATTGAGATAACTCTTCATAGTTTATTAATTCATTACGATCGAATCCAACATTGCAGTTTGTCACCCTTGAAAGGAATTGGGAAGAGATTTTGATCTTTATCGATATATGGGAGTTAGCTATGGTCTTAGCTAAAGGCTAGCTAGAATTCTGAAAGAAAGACTAAAAAATGAATGGTATAAGAAGATTGAAAAGGCTTTGTTGTCGATTGTATCGAGTATGACAACTGGAGATGAATTGAAGTGAAGTGTAGTCAATTGATGATGGTGGAAAAAGGAAAATTGTTAGAATGAATGGTGATACATACTACTGTACATAGATACTTCATCTTTTTTATAGGGCTGAGATTAGAGATGGAGAATTTTGTGGAATAGAAATGAAATTCAGTTGGTTGATGTGAAATTTTAGGGATTTATTATATAATAATAATAATAATAATAATAATAATAATAATAAATTCATAATCGATTTGATCTAAGCTAAGCTAAGCTATACTACGCAGATTAAAATAAACTCCAAAAACCTGCAACCCTCCGGGGGTTACCCGGGATATCCGCGAATATCGATTGAATCCGGAACGGATTGATTAGTTGTACGCCTGTCACCCACTGGTCACCCACTGTAATGTTAGAGGCCTCCCTTCAGTCATTCTCTTACCGCTTCGTATAGCCTTCCCTCCTTCTGCTTTCCATCTCTTTCCATGCATATGCACCTATGTATGTTCCCATGCGGCATGACCGGCTTTTAGGCTCAGCTGACTCCGTTTAAGATTTTCTTTTTCTTTATTTCTTTCTATTCTCCTCACACCTTTATCCCTCTCCCCTTCCGATAATATTTCGCCTCAAGCCAAACGCCCTAAGTTATGCCTAAAAGGGTTTATTGTATACTAACGCAATAAAAGGCGCAAAAGATATATATAAATACTTTACGATATCTTTTTGGAAAAGAAAGTTCCCCTCCCTCCTGCGAAACGAGTATATTCACCTCTCTCCGGTATAGTACTAAGACTGAAACTAAAGGTGGAGAGCTTAACACTTTTAAATTCAGTGAAAAAGGTAATGGAACAGGGGTATATATATAAAGAACTGTGTATTTAGGCTATGTCTATATATGGAAAAGGAAACTTTCCTGAGAATCGCAGGAAAGAGTTGATTGACACTCTTTTGCCGCTCATGTGGGAGATTTGACGAGGGATGAAATTTCGAGGATAAGAAAAGGAACTTGATGATAATCAACGGTGAATTATTTAGCTGAGATTTACAATGCTTCAGTCCAAAAGATAGAAGCAAGAACGGAACAGCTCTCTCGCATATTATTTTAGGTAACTATTGAATCTGGGTTGAAATTATTTAATGATACTCTAGCCGATAGTTTATGGTCTCTCTAGAGCATGAGGGTTAAGAAACTTCCAAGGTACGGATATTTGAGAAAGGGGCAGAATAAGTATAGGTGATTAATTACTTGAGAGTATTTTATTTAATTCGATTTAAATATTTTTATAATTTTTGGTAAGATAACTGTCGGAACACTAGCTTCCGGGTTTACGTAAAATACGCTCCTTTATTCCGGTGTGGCTTACGGACGAAGGGAACAATGCTCCTATAAATAGTAAACCCTCCTTTATATGAAGGAGAAGGTTAGAAAGAATAATATCACTTTGCTTTAATCATTTACTTGTATATATACCTTTGGGGTCTATCCAACATTTATCTAAAGCAAAGTGATATTATTCTGTCTCATACTGTCAAGGTACGGGTAAAGACTTATATTGCACCATAAGGGTAGAAGGACTTATGGAAGGAAGAGGCCCTACTTATAGGAAGTAAGGCGCGCTAGTGATGGGAGCCTTAGGCACGAAAGGCAACTACAGAACATGTAGTTGGCGCCGTGACACATACGAATTATAGTACATTGAATGCTGTAGCTTCATCAACGATATGAAGTACAAGTTTTCCATGTCAATGCCCTGCAGAAAGCCGCTAACCAGCTGTTTGAACAAATCAGTAGCCTGCAGAAAGCCGCTAACCAGCTATTTGAACAAATCAGTAGCCTGCAGGGGGAAAACGTTCAATTTTCAATTATATACAACTTCGCATAGTACAATACTATCATGCATAATTCACAAGCATCCAGAAGTAATATTGCCAGATCAATTGGAAAAGCTATTCTCCAATCTCCATATACTACAAAACGGACTAATCGACAAATATCGAAACAAACTAGTCCTTCGAAATCAACTCTTAAACGCTTGTCGAGATGTACCGGAATACAATACCACAATATTCAAACGCGCAAAATCGTACGAAGGCCTTTATGCCGAGCTCAGAACTCCCAAAATATGGACCCCACCATCAGAGTCTGGGAGGACGCCGGAGAAGACGTCGTTGGAGAGGTTGATGATGATAGCCAAGAGTGGTCAAGATGCGATAGATCACGAGATGGAGATAGCGAACGCGAACGCGACCATTCAGAAATCATTAGATAGGTTGAAGGAATTTGAGGATCGATTGATTCTCTAATTGATTGGAATGAAGTACTTGTTGTCCGAACAATTCAACAATATAAAGGACGCGACGTTCAGGGCTGCTTGATGAATCTATCCTTTCCAACGAGAAGAATGACGAACTCTCTGTAGACATCAGACGCCTGAGGGCAAAAAACTACCAGCTATTCTTCAAATACTTTTCAGGGTATTATCCCTGATACTGGTGTTGCTGATATATCAACTGCTGGAGAAAAACTACTGTCGGAACACTAGCTTCTGAATGTACGTAAACTACATTCCTTCGCCCCGGTAATGTGCACACGCGATGATGTGACTACAACAGCATTTTCGCTCTTGGGCATGGGGCCGGGTATCTGTACCGATATGAGCGTGAGGCTACGGAGGTACACAGACGGTTCCAGGAGAGCATAATCCGATTCCGTTGCTACCTCGCCTATGGTGGATTGAGACCTCCTGTGAAAGCTATTTCTCATGTGGCGTATGGGAGGAGGAGATGCTGGAGACGAGCTGAAGTCCAGTGCCGTTGTGTCAAGGGGGCATTGGTTGCATCGTGCTATGGTTGTCGGTGCCTCGTCTGCAGATCTAGATTGATATTGTATCTGGACTATTGGTGATCCACAGTTCTCACAAATATTTTCCATGGCGGACAAGTACTCCTGGCAACATAAGTTGCCCAAAATACACGACTCTATGGAGGTCAGTATCGTCACCAGAGCGTGCTGCGTAGGTGCGCAATCGCGCCCCATGTATGTAGCCAATGGAATCAAGATAGCCAGGATAAGCAACATAAAGACGCAAGCCCAGTCATCCCTCGCCGAGTATGAAGCCGGGTGTGCACTACACAAAGATTGCTACGGGCACATGTGCTCGACGCCCGACGGTACCCTGCTGGTGCCCCAAAGTCTGGCCTCAAAGAAAGGGGTTGCGATAAATGAATACCTGCAGCTTGCGAGAGTGTGTTTTGACGGTGATTCTGCAGCTGGTGTCGAGATGCTGCGAAAGATAAATCTCACCAAGTACGGCAAGATGCGCCAAGATATACTGGGTACTGCTGTGAGTGGTAGCGCCAGACTTATAATCATACCATCTATATCATATGAAATAGGGGTCGTAATGATGCCACGCAAGATAGCCAAATTGATGACAATATTGTACACACCCGTAGATGATACCACAGGTATGCTATCCAAGACACTGGCGTCGAGAAGTTTGCGCGATGGTGATTACGTGATACTGACACGCCCACCGTCACTCACGTACAAAAGCGACCAGCCCATGCGTGTGAAGCTGTGGGACGAGCCTACCCTTGGCGTCTCCATATATGAGGTGGGACAGTTTCATGGTGACTTCGACGGAGACGAGATGCATGTAATGCCTGTGTAAAACAAGGAATCCGTAGAGGAGTGCGAGAGCTGGGCTCATTCCATGGGAGAACCTTTCGAAAGCGCCCTGGATAAGCACAGGAGCATGGTGTTGGGGAACTACGATGTCCCAGGGTATGAGTACATGCCCGATCCCAATTACAACTACATGTCACTGACTAACGTCAGTATGCTTGACATAGCTCGCGGTGACGCTTCTACCATGTTTGGTAAGGCATCCAGGATGAAGCCCAAGCTTGTGGAACAGACGGGTCGTCGCTTCATGGAGCACAGTGCTGAGGACAACTACATCAGCGAGTCTATAAGGGGGATGGCTGACGTCACAAAGCAACAGCTGATGCAAGGTTCTATAGGATACATGTCCAGGGTAGCGAAGATTGCGTCCATGTGCTTCGTAAGGCGCGCCGGAAACCTATGCGCAGAAGCCCGTGGTGTGTCCGTGGTACTTGAAGCAAGTCCACCGTATCAGGCGGGATGTCCGTGTCTTGTCGCTGTATCGAAGGTGTGTGCAGTTGCTCAGCAGTCCGCATTGGACAGTCACAGAGCCGGGGCTGAGCAGGGTGCAGGCTCGAGTGCCAGGACGGTGCCACCACACGACATGATTGAGGATCTCTTCGCAGGCACGGGAAGTACAGTGATAGTCGTGGATGAGTCTGTCTATGAACCGAAGAAGTACATTTGGAGGTCCCGGTCACCTAACGGTGCCACGTATATAGTGAATGCTGCTCAGATGCAGAAAATCGATGCTTCTTGTGTCATTGGTGCTTACTCACCGTGGGTTTTGGGCAGAGTATCAGATCCCCTAAGCGTGTGTACAGTTGGCATGCGCCTTATATGCAATTACTTCAGCATACACATGTCTGCGGCTGAGTTTAACGACATCGTTCACATGTTTTGTTTTAGAGTATCGCTCTCAGACTTGCCCATATATAACGCTGAAGGTATGGTGTCTAGGGAGCTCGGGTGGGCAGATACGCTCATGGCCACAAGCTACAGCAAGTTGCCTTCACTATGCGACACGGCGACAGTGTACGAAGAGCCTCTCACGGCCACAGCTGCAATTATGACAGGCAACTACAGGATGCTCTCGGGGTAGTGTGGTGTAGCGAACGGATCCGAGTAGCGTATTATGTCTGAGCATCCCCCGTATCCGGCTATAAATGTGTACCTTTCCATCTCATCCTTGAGTGATCTACACACAACCTCTATGTCGTATTCTACAGATTCGTTGCCTGTGTAGTTGTCCACCTTCAGTGCTACTGTTCTCTTGCCGCGTGCTGTATATTCGTAGCAACTGGAACCGTCTACTTTCCTAACCTTGGACACATCAGATAGAGAGAGAATACGCAACGCACATGAACCTACTGAGTCTGAGAGTATACCAGCCAGAGCCCGAAGTGTTGTCATCTTGGACTCGCTGCGTAATATGGCGGTTATACATCTGCTAGCCATCCTGCGTTTGATGCCTATGGCATCTTTTCTCACTACAGAAACACCTTTAAAACGTATACGCGAAGCAGGGTCGACATATGCGTAATTCTTCTTACCCACGAGCAGCATCCTGGACAGGGTGGTTTCAAGAAGCATTTTCATGCCACTCATGGGCGTGTATTCAAAGACCGCGGTGATGATGGCAAGTATCCTGCTACATCTCGAGACATTGCTTTCTTTTCCACTGGAGTCCTGGGACCTCCTGTTGACGAAGCACGAGTCTGTATCGCCGTATATCACTTGCATACCACGAGAAGGATACCCCACTTACGCGACTGTAGAATAGTCGTCAGTCACTGTGATTTGTTTCCCTGCAACGTCATAATAAGCAATGACGGGAAGAGACTTGTGTCGATCATAGACTGGGATGAAGCTGTTAAGAAGGCGGCAGAAGAAAAAAGAGCTACAGAAGCGGCGAAACAGAAAACTGTGGACAGCAAGGACACGCCAAAGGGCACGTACTATGGTGAGGGGTCGCGTGATGCATACAAGACAACGGGCGGGCACAGGGCCAGCTCCGGACCATCGTCCACCAAGCACAAATGTGCCACGTGTGACGCACTGGTACCCAAGGCTGTGACAAAATGCAATTCATGTGGTAGATGACGCTAAAGAGCAACCAAAGTCTATTTAAAAAATAAAGCAATTGTGTTGCCTTGTGCACACAAAGGTAGCAATGACGACACCAAGCCTTACAGTCTGTCACTCCGCTCACGGCACTGTATCAGTAGTGTCCGCAGCACCACCGGTAGAGAACTTTATCGGATCAGAGTACCGGGGTAGCGCCGATGAACACGACGACTGTAGGTGCGAAGACTACATACTAAATACCCAGGGCGCACATGTCATGGATGTGATGATCACCAACGATATCGCCATAATGGCAGGGTAGGTGGTAACAGAGACATTTCTCAACACCAGGGAGCTACTGGAGCGTATAGGTGCATGGCTAGAGTCCCGCGTGGCTAGCATGAACGACCTCGAGTCTCTAAAGATAAGCTCTTAACAAGAGATGTGAAAGCACATACCACGAGAGTGTTTAAAAAAACACACGACGATAGGAAAGCAATAGCGTTGCTTCACGTACCAAATATTTTACTGTATCATCATATAACATGGAGCAACGCAGCGTACTCAGAAGACTCGAACGAGCACCAGTTAGTCACGTGGACTGGTTATTCGCTAGTTTGTACTATATCAATATGTACATAGATCGCAACTTCTGTCCCCGCTACCTTAGCGATGTCGATCACAAGGGACTCTTGTTTAAGCCACGCCTAGATGACAATGCATCTGTTGATGGCATGAAGCGAGCAGACGAGCTGACACCCGCGTACGTGCCGCTGCTGATGACGCGGGGTGATGGTATGATAGCATTCACCCTGGTCAGTATGTCGACCTGGGACAATATGTCGGCCTGGTTTACAAACGAAGGGATAATAGTTTACTATAGATAGTAAACCGTCTTTCGTATGAAAGAGGAGGTTAGACAGAATTACCAGACCCTTTTACCAATTACTTGTGTACACAATCCTTTAGAGTCTGTCCAACAATAATAGTTTACTATAGGTAGTAAATCCTTCTTTGTATGAAGGAGGAGGTTAGACAGAACAATAGAACTTACTTTTTACCATTTACTTGTGTACATAACCCTTTAGAGTCTGTCCAACAACTACTTTTACCATTTACATTACTCTGTTTTATCGAATATCGTTGTTAATTTGTATATAGATGGATACCCGAAACGTTGATGAATCTTTCGGAGTTCTGTTTCTATCAAATAATTATACAATGCTTTCTTTTCCTTTTGTCAAAGTAAGAATGGATGATCTTATCTATCCATATCTTAAATGTATAATAGAAATGGAGTGTTTATTGATATAATGAAAAAAGTAATTTCAACTGGCGTTTTTATATTGATGCTGTCTTTCGATATTGTAGAACCCTTTCTGTTGGACAGACTCTAAAGGTGTATACACTACAGAAATCGATTCTTATACGATCGAAAAGCTGAATAAAATATACAAACATTTGTCAGCTTAATACAAAATCTCCTAGAAGATTCAAATTTACAATCAAAGATGATATCGATTTCAATTATTCAATCATTTTAGATATTTTCTATTTGGATGGAAAACCTGTATTTCATATCATTGATGAAGCTACAGCATTCAATACAGCACAATTCATACAAAACAAAATGTCGGAACACTAGCTTTTGAATATATGTAAACTATATTCCTTCGCCCCAATATACAAGCCAGCTCGTTGGCCTGGTTTACAAATAAAAGGAATAATAGTTTCCTATAACGTGGTTTAACACCGAGTGCACTATATCACCGAATGCACCACTATCACGGTGCAGAAGGACCTTATAGGTGATAGGTGAGATATATGATATTCTACAAAGAGGAAAGGATGGTTCTGGAAGAGAGTCGATTATATAGTAAAGTATAGATGCCTTAAAACGATTATATATAATTTAATTAGGAACAGATAATGAATCTATAATAATTGTTTCTTTTTCGAGTTTTTTGTCTTTAAACAATTGATGATATCTAAATTATATATTTTACCTTGTAATTATCGTTTGTTATATAGATTGTTGATTCTTTTAATTTTAATGATCTTTATAATTGTATTTGAATAATTTTCTTTTTTGATTATAAGATTTCTTTTACTTTTGGATATTGTAATATCTATAATTGTTACGGGGACAGCCTCTTGGTCACGTGGAAGTGACTATAAAGTTCTAAACGCAAGGTAGGTTTAGACTAAACTTCAAGTAGATAATCGATAAGGTAATATAATAATTAATTTGTTATTTTCGTAATTATATTATAAAAGTAATAATTATCTTAAATACGAAGCTCTACATTGTAATAGAATCCTAATCCCTTATATAAACCTTTATACTCTATAATTCGATCGTTGCAAATCGATATTCGATGTTTGATGTTCGAAAGTCGATTTCGATCGTCGGTTTTTTAATCATATAATACTGATCTTATAAGTTGATATTATTTATTGTAATATTATCCTTTTCTTAAGTTAGCGTTCGTTTCAAATGTTT
The DNA here is from genome assembly GCA_002162575.1 of Sclerotinia glacialis. Taxonomy (NCBI): domain Eukaryota; kingdom Fungi; phylum Ascomycota; class Leotiomycetes; order Helotiales; family Sclerotiniaceae; genus Sclerotinia; species Sclerotinia glacialis. Next base: position 123,121 of record NGKH01000035.1, on the reverse strand, counting down.
ATATAGTATAATTTCCTTATTTAGTTGTATAAAATAATGAGTGTCTATGTTTTCTTCATTATGCTTGTTATTAAATCAATTTTTATTTATGATCCTTTATATTTATTTCGTAGTATTGTTTGTATTGGCAACGAATGCGATCTTTGTGATTTGTATAATCGATTAGAACATTTGTGTATTGTAGATTCTGGTTTGTCGATTTGTTATTCTGAATGTATTTGTTACAAAAAGGGTCGTTGTTATCCTAATGTTGAAATACTTTTTGAATACGAATCCATTGAACAATAGTATGAAAAACTGAATACAAAAGAAAAGAAAACGATAACTAAAATTCTATATTTGCAAAAATAAAAGGCTTTTCTACGAAAATAAAAGAAGGAAATGATTCGTTGCAATCTTTGTATATTGAATAAATTTATTGAATTAAAAGAGAAGGAAAGATTGGAAAAGAAATATATAAAGAAAGAAAAGATAGATATAATGGTTGTGGCAATGTTTCTAACAATCCTTCTTTTTTCGATTTCCTTGATTATTCGTTATTGTTGATGTTCGATATAGAGTTTGAGGTTTTATTGGTAGATGTGGGTACTACAGATGAAACGCTTGTAGTTTCTCAAAATAATTGAGATCCTTTTTGAGTTCTTATATATTTTCTGAATGTGGGTAATCTAATCATTTAATCAAATATTTGATCTTGTCTTTGATGTATTTGTAATTTAGTATTGTTTCGATATTATATATAGCTTTTAGATTGATTGATTCGATTTCGGTGAATGGCGCATTTGGCGTTTTTGGTGGTATTAGTTCGAACAAGGATATATAGAAAATTGGATATATATTTATAATATTGAATAGTTTCAACCAATAATTGATGGAACTTATTATTTTGTTAATCTTGAATAATTTTAGTTTCTTATAATCTAGTTTATTGCTTGATCTTTTTGTATCGATATTATATTATAATAAGTAAACTTTATCCTCCTTTTTAAACATTGATTTTATATTATATTTCTTATTATAATAAACTGTTATATATAAAACTATAAATTTTAAATCAAAAAATAACTGTTTTTGAAGATCCTTGAATTGTTCAACTTTAATAATAATTGATTTGGTATTTGTTTTTTGTAACATCAGAGTTCTATATACTTTAAAATTAAAACCGAAATTAGTATATATTGATATAATCTTTGTAATTTCTGTTTTCGATATATTATATGTAAATTAAGTTATAGATAATAATTCTATTTAATTGTTTTGTTGATAATTGATATAGTATCTAAGATATACTTCTATTATCTAATTGGTTTTCTTTGTTTGATTATCTATTTATAAATGAAAAGAAATAAATAGCTTTTTTGTTATTTTTAATAATCCTATAAATATAATTCAGAATTTGAAGGTAAAGAGTTTGTCTTTATTTGAAATTATTTGATCTGGTATTCTATATATATTAATTATATTTTTGAAAAATATAAAAGCTAATTGTTCAGTATTTTATAATTTTTTGAATAATATTATATATATGAATTTCGTTAATCTCTTTATTATAACAAATATAGAGTTATATTCAATCTTTGTAATAAGATCTTTGGAGAATAGTAGTTTGATTACAAAATCCTATATAATAAACTTTTATAATTGAAAAGGTATATTTGATATTTAAAGTTGATTATATAGAGTATATCATAATGATTTGTTTTGAATATAAATATCACAATTCTCAACAACTTCTTCAATTATTTTTCTTATTTGTAGAAAATAATTAATTTCTTTGAGTTTTGTAAACGTTCTTGTAATCCTTTGATATTTATATATTGGCAATTTATATTGTTCTATCACAAAAATCTTTGTTAAATGATTCGGAATATATATCTTGTTACGACGGGTAACATCAGCTCACGGGACTAGTGTCACGTGATCCAGAAACCGACTTATCGAAATCGGCTTTGCGGCAATCGATTTGTTTATAATCGATTTATTGGTCAGTAAAATATGAAGATCTATATAAAGGGATAGGATTCTATTATAATGTAAAGTTTTGTACTTAAGAATAATCATTACTTTTATAGTATAATTATAAAAACAACAAACCAGTGTAACGATACTGTACTGGAGGCAGCGGCTGCCTGAGGTTTTGTTGGTTGGTAGTTGTAG
>NGKH01000035.1:56385-108225 GCA_002162575.1 Sclerotinia glacialis | reverse complement strand
AATTAACGAAATTTGTATATATAATATTATTCAAAAAATTATAAGATATTGAACAATTAGTTTTTATATTCTTCAAGAATATAATTAATATACACAAAGTATTAGATCAGATAATTTCAAATAGAAACAAGTTTTTTACTTCAAAGTTCTGAATTACATTTATAGGATTATTAAGAATAACAAGAAAGTTATCTATTTCCTTTTATTTACAAATAAATAATCAAACAAAAAGAATCAATTAGATAATGAAAGTATATCTTAGATATTATATCAATTATCAATAAGATAATTAGGTAAAGTTATTATTTATAATTTAATTTATATATAATATATTGGAAACAAAAACTACAAAGATTATATCAATATATGCTAACTTTGGTTTTAATTTTAAAGTATATAGAATTTCGATATCATAAAAAGCAAATATTAAATCAATTATTATTAAAGTTGAACAATTCAAAAATCTTCAAAAGTAATTATCTTTTGATTTAAAATTCATATCCTTATATATAGTAGTTTATTATAATAAGAAATATAATATAGAACTAATATTAAAAGAAGAGAATAAAGTTTATTTGCTATAATATAATATTGATATGAAAAGACCAAACAATAAACTAGATTATAGAAAACTAGAATCATTTAAGATTGACAAAATAGTGAGTTCCATCAATTATTGATTGAAACTATTCAATATTATGAATATCTATCCAATATTCTATATATCCTTATTCGAATCAATATTATCAAAAATACCGAATATATCATTTACCGAAATCGAACTAATCAATTCAAAAACTATATATGATATCGAAACAATACTAGATTACAAATATATCAAAAGCAAAATCAAGTATTTGATCAAATAATTGGATTATTTATATTCAAAAAACATATAAGAACTCAAAAAAGATCTCAATTATCCTGAAAAGTTATAGGCATTCCATTTGAAGTATTTATATCTGCCAATAAAGCCTCAAACTTTATGTCGAATATTAATGACAGCAAATAATCAAGGAAATCGAAAGAAAAAGGATTATTAGAAGCAGTTGCCGTAATCATTGTATCGATCTACTTTTTCTCCATTTATTCACTCTCCAACTTTTCCTGTTCCTTCATTGTATCTAATTTATTCATTGTAAGAAGGCCATAACGAAGCATTTCAGAAGCACAATTGCGAAGGAATCGTTATTGTTTGAACAAAGAAGTTTAGATAAAATAGCCTTATATTCTTGATCCAAATATTCTTGTTCATAAACAATACTCATTATATCGTTAACAAAAAGACCAGAAACATTATATTTCTGATTATAACAAGTATATTCGTTGCAATAAACAGAACTTTCCTTAGAAACAATATAACAATAAGAATGTTTATTGCAATAAATATATAAAGGTATATCGATACTATAAAACTCGATTAACAAAGCTAATTCGATATATTCTTTATATTTTTTAGATTGTACAAAAGGCATAATGAAGAAGAAACAATATTCATTGATTAATACGATTAAATGGGGAAACCATACTATATAGACGTTTGAGACAAGTATTAGTCTAGGAAGGGGATAATGTTATAACAGATAATATGATATAGCCACTTATATGATGTACCTTATATATTAGAGATAATAAAATAAGGTTCGTAAAGGATTTAGATCCAAAAGCTCAAAAAATCCTGAACATTTCAGAATATGAAGATCTATATAAAGGAATAGGATTCCATTACAATATAAAGCTTTATACTCAAAAACAATCATTACTTTTATAATATAATTACAAAAATAGCAAATCTAATTATTATATTATCTTATCGATCATTTGTTTGAAGTTTAGTTTAAACCTATCTCGCGTTCAGAACTCTATAGCCATTTCTGTGTGGCCAAGAAGCTGTCCCCGTAACACTTTATCGGATTCTGGATCAATTGGAAAGATCAATTTCTTTTTATACTATCAGAAAACACGAATAGATAATTTGATAGAGTATAATATACTAATTAAATGAAAAACTTCAGATTTATAGTTTTTAAATCGTACTAAACCTATTATATCCAGATTATTGCTTGAAAACAACAATAAGGAGATTACAAATCAGAATTTATCTTTTGATGATGATCCTATATATCAATAAAATAAAGAGTCTACAATTTCAAATTTTAAAACATTTCAAAAAGCTAGTGATTTAAAATTATATATATATATAATGATTCGAAATGAAGAGATCGATCTTTATACTTGTTATCAGCTTTTCAAAAAGATTACTAAAGAATTTGATATTGAGGATTATCAATTTATACAATCTGAGTATCGAATAAAACAATTGAAGTATCAATTGAAACAAATTGTATCTAAAAAGAAATATAAGGTAAAAACTAATCCAAATTCGAAATTTTCGAAGATTAAAAAGATTAAAAAAGTGCAAATTAAAGCAGGAGATTGTAAAATTAATGTAGAATATTCTAATGATGATAATAAAAATGAAACTTCAAGCATTTATTATAATATAAAGTAGTTATTGAATAATTAATGTTTTAATATCATATAATATAAATTTTCGAGGTGGCCCAAAAGAGGGGTGGCCAGAAAGTGGGGTATCCGACTTAAACCTTTCTTTGTATAAAAAGGGAAGTTAGATAGAACAAAACAACCTACTTTTATCATTTACTTGTGTATACACCTTTGGAGTCTGTCCAATACAAAACAATATCATTTTGCTTTAATCATTTATTTATATATACACCTTTGGGGTCTGTCCAACAATAACATTTATGATAAAAAAAGTTATTAATAAATGAAAATCATGGTTTTTGGTGTAAAAGGGTGGTACAAAAGGGGGGGTGGTTGACTCATGTTTGTTATGTTCATTTTGTACGAACTCGGAAATTGAAAAATCGGTGCCAGTGTTAGATGTATTTAAGAAGAGGGTTTAAGTTTTGAGTGTTGCTCAAGTGATAGCTGGAGAATGATAATAGTGAGTAAAATGCTATATGAAGGGTGAAGGTATCTCAGTGATATCGATCTGATATGAATAATCAGCGAAGGCAAAAAATATACAAAACAATCTACCGACTACTTGATACATATACTGGGGAGAGAGATCTTTCTAAAGACTTTACTATCTATCCCAAGTTTTTCGGATTTCAGTATTAGAATTACTTCTCTTGATCGGATGGAAAACGTTGGAAGTACGGATGAGAAGACTATGGCTCCTAATGGGGGATGTTAGTAAAGTGACAATGGAAGTGATATTCATACTTGATAAAAACCAACAAAAACAAAGAAAATAGATGAGACATAAAATATCAGTATATAAGATTTATGATAACCTGAATTTGATCAATATAGATATGGAGCTAAAGTGTGAACTTGTCAGGCTGTGGAAAAATGATTGCCCCGATTCAAGGTTGTCAGGGGCTGGGATGAGATTGAGACGTATCCTACCCCATATGGAAGACGAGATGGATGTGAAGGCCAGGGAGAAAATTAGTAACAATGGGATTGGGGATAGTATATCAAAATGGCAGCGATGAAATAAAATAGTATCTTAGTGCCAGAAATGATGAGTGAATCGATGAACGGTGAAAATAGGACGAAATGACGATTGATTCTGACTGACGACGACCTATTAACTGATTCACGCAAGCAAGAACATTCAAGAACCACCCCACACCACAAGTATTGAGGCTGCGAAACATCCCGCTTCTACTTGAATGACCATTCGGAAGCAATGGATTTCAATTGGAAAGAAGGATAAGGATAATGGGTCATATACTTATAAAAAGCTTTTGAAGGTCCGAGACATGATAGGTGGAGAGGGGAAGAACTATTTAGCGAGCAGCGCATCTGCGCCTCACCCTTCTTCATCTCAACTTCACGCATACCATCATCTCACTACAACCGTACTCGAACATATCATCCTTTACTCTCTTTGTTACTAGCTCGCCGGTAGGTCAAGTCAGAGGCAGTCATTAATCTCGCAACCTACCTCCGTTTCAAGATTACCCCGCCTTCACCATTCCCCNCCCCCCCCCAGCATCAGTACTTGCCTCTGACAAACAGCTAAATCAGGCTGTTTGTCTTGTTGATCTGAGTGGAACGATTGGTGTTAAAATAGTAACAGCATACGTTGGATGGGTTTATATCATAGTTTAAAGGATGGAGACTCACGATTCAGAGGAAGTTGCACTCACATACCTACACAAATCTCCTTGATTCACACTTGAACACATTCCACCCTTGAGTAATATTGAATTTTGTGATTAAAGAAGTATTTATAGTTCATTAAAAGTCAATAAACAATTCTTTCGCATCATCAATTAATCATCCCATGCATCATCAATATGTATACAAGTCCCAACTCCGTCCGTTCTTTAACCCATTAAAGCGGATGCATTGCGAATCTCCCTTCGTTAATTCTTCAACGATCGTTAATTATTGCCCTTTCGCCGTCTGTCTCACTCCTGGTCACCTTGTCATGATCCAAATCCCAAATCACAACTCACACCTCACGACCAAATTACCATGAGGCCGCTCAAACATCTTTTGTGACCACGCCAGCAAGGACCTTCTCGTCGTAATTTTTCACCACACTCGTACTATCTACACTTACATCATCATCAAAAACGTCCACTTTTGTACTTGAAAACTTTCTCGCACTAACGCCTCGCTCGAAAAGGAGATCAAGTTCGGCGAAGGATCGGCCTCTGGGTTCTGGAAGACGGAAATAAGTGTAGATGATGCAGAGGAAACAGATTGCGCCCTGGCAACGTGTTAGTATATGAAAATCAATGGAGGTAGTTATGGGGCAAGCTATCAACATACCCAAAAGAATCCTGCATAATTTTTCCAATTCCAAGCGCCAGGATTAAGCATGTACGGCGTAATAACACTGCAAACTATACCCACTACATTGTATAAGTTTCTACCCAAGACCACTGTCTTTATCTGAAGTCTCCTTGTAGACAACTCAGCAACCAAAGAATAACAGACCGTTCCGACGGAAAGTTGATATGCCAATGCCCACGCCAACATGATACAGCCAGTAGCTAGTGATGCCTCAGATTTATGTGATGCAGGAACAAGACCGAGAAAGCCAAGGATGAAAAGCATAGCGCATAAGACGCAGAGACCGTAGAGGTAGAGAGATCGTCGGCCAATTCCCATACTCATCAAGAACCAGGCTCCGAATACTCCGGCCATGTTGATACCATATTGACCTAAAGCAAAATCGTAGGACGTTGAGGTGGGTAAGCCAGCTTGCTGGAGAAAATAAGAAGAGTAGCCCGAGAAGGAATTTCCACTCAAATTTTGCATTGCCCAAACCATGCAAACGATCTATTTGGTGTGTCAGTTATTGGCCTAAAGTGATATAACAAGAAGAAATAATTACCTCAGTTCGACGTCTATCCACGCCCCTAAAGCAATCCATATAGCTAGCGCCTTTGGTGATCTTCTCCTCAATCGCCGTAGTGTGGACCATCATCGCAATAGTTTCATCAGCATCGAAGTCCGTCTCCTTGTTTAAGCTCGTCAATCGAAGAAGTGATTTCTTGGCCTCTTCAATTCTTCCCTTTCGAACGAGCCACCACGGTGATTCCGGGGCAAGTGATATACCAATTAGAAGCGGGACTGGCCACATCCATTGAAGAGCGTAAGGAATCCGATATGCCCACTCATCCTCGCGTGGTAGCATTGCTTTGATAACTCCGATTCCAATGACTTGACCCAGTCCCCAACAGAAGTTAACATACGTAGTGAGGTATCCACGAAGTCCAAGAGGACAAACTTCTGAGGCATAAGTGATTGTAAGTGTTTGGAAGACTCCCCATGGCTATCCAAAATATGAGCAAAAATTCTGAAAAGGGGGGGACTTGAGGCGAACTTACGATACCACAGAGAATCTCAGCAACTTCAAGTGCAATGACGTCTTTAGCTGTGAAGAAAATGGCTGTAAATGCAATAATGAGACTCAAACACGTCATGACCGTGTATCGATATCCAAATTTCTCCGAAACCCAGCCATTAATGAAGAGGCCAATAATTTCACCAACATTGGCGCCCTGGTAAAAAGAAACACGTGAGTAAGTGAATTCGAACTGTTGGTGATACAATTCTTGACTTACGTTACTCAATCCGGCTTGCCATTTAGCTGGCACCTGCCATGTTCCATCGGGTAATTGCTCACCGTATTTCTCATTGAATTGAGGGAATGCATCTAAAGGATGATAAGTATCGCAACCATTTCTGAGTTATACTGAACTTACAAAAGTTACTGAGTAAACACAGATCATATCCTTCCATAGCAATGCATGTCGAGATAAGAAGGGACCATGCGATGGCTTTAGGATACAATTTGATTCCCTGAAGCAATGTCATGTTGTGCTCTTTTTCCGTAGAAGCCCTAGCATCCTTAATCATCTGTTTCGTTGATGTCGTGACATTGAGATCATCATCCTCGGGAAAGTGAAGAGGCTTCTCATTGCTTTTAATTGGATCCTGATTATGAGTGCTGCCCATCGTGTTATCGGTATGTGAATGATGTACGGCCAGATCGTCAGATGCTGAAGATAGAGCCATCTCTTAAACTTGGGGTCTCCACGATTCTTATGCTGCCTGTCGCACCGTTCCAATTCCAACTTTTAGCTGCCCTCGTGCAGGACCGGAAGAATGCGGGGTAGAGGTTTCCAGGTCTTTGGGTGTTTGATCACACTTTGACCTGGGTTGGAGGGGAAAGGAATCCTCGCATTGGAAGTTGAGGTTGCTGTTTTCAAAGATTTTCAGAGTTAGTCAGTAATTGCGGGGTCTGACAGACTGCACGGTAAGACTAAATCCCTGATGTATGGTCGAGCGATAGGTAGGCGTAACGGATAGTTTGCATAAAAATGTCCACGACCCCTTTATAACCCAATCATGAAGGATATGATTCGGGAAAGCAACTGTTAGCCGGTAAGAATGACTTGAGATTGATCACATATGGCAATTCACTAGGACATCACGAGCTCGCATCTTCAGTGTCAACGGGTTAATAACAGTTAGAAAACATTTAGACAACATTTAGATAATGCTTTGACGCCTGAAGTAAATGGGAATTGGCAATTTGTAACAAAAAATCGATTTTTACCAGAATACAGTACTGTCAAGAAAATGCGTTGGCCATTAACGTTTATATTAGCTTTTAAAGGAAGTTGAACAGCGGTATCCCTTCCTAGTGAAAAGGTAGCCCGCCAATTGACGAGTAGAGTTACCAATTTAAAACAACTAGCTTCTTGTACCTTTTTCCGAATCTTCCAGAACAGGAAAGTACCCGTGTATCCTTAGATAGCGGTCTGAAAAGACATCGGGGTTGTTAGGATGAATTTTGGTATGGTTGTCGGTGAATTTGAGTTCCGATGGCGAATTACCTGGGATTAGATAACTCCACTTGAAAAGATGGTAACCTATCATGGGCTTTCAATCATCAAACTCGCCTTCGAGTTTCTTGCATCTTGCCTTTGGAGGCTGAATTATGAAAGGAGGGTACATATGAAGCGAGGCCCAATGAAGGAGTAACAATTCCGTCCCTCAACAGATAAACAAACTCAACAACAAATCACGATTTGCTTGATTTATCACCACACGTGATAAGCATGAGGAGCCCAGGTTTGGAAAGAATTTTGGAGACCTGAAATGTAGTACGACCTGTGCGACATCATCATATCAAATGTTGTACATGCTCCAGGGCTGAGATTGAGGAAAATAACTCATAATCACATGACCACTAAAAAAAAAGGAACATCTGATCCGGCGCTGGGAACTTGTTTTTCTTTCGGACCATCAGGCAGGCTCGTATTAAAAAAGATTGATTATTACTTAAAATGATACTGATGCAACAAGTCTACTCAGTTCCCCGTGCATCCGCTAGATTCGGGCCTGACCGGAAGCTCATGCAGCTATGTCTTAGATAAGATGGAACTGATGGCCACCACCAACACCCTACCTTATATACGGCCTACGATACAAAACCATTGTTCATCCATTGTAATCATCAGGCATGTCATTGCGCGATCAATCGTGCGAACAAAAGTATCGTAGCAAGTCAACCGTACACGCTCCTGCGTCCACGCACTCCTAGCCTATTACATATATATCTCAATTATCCAAAATGACGATAACTACTCAAATAACCACTATCGAGTTGCAAAATATCACTCAAAGTGATATCAATATTCATCGATACCAATAGTCAACAATGAAGAAGACTTTCGACAGACTTCGATCGAAGATACCAAAATTCAATGCCAAGGAGGCACCACCATTTCCATCCAATTCTGTGCCAATAGCTCACCAAGATCCAGCATCCATTGGTCTTAAAATTATCTATGATTCTCCCGATGCAAGTATCGAGTATGTCTCCCCATTCTTTCTGCATCATCCGAACTAACTGTTCTCAGCATCATAGCCATTCATGGTCAAAACGGCCATCCCACCAACTCCTGGACAAATAGGGATAATGGGGTACTTTGGCTACGAGATCTGCTACCAGGAATTTTAGAAACAAATCCAGGCGTGAAGGTCCGGGTGCTTAGTTATGGATATGCGCGTCGTGAGCCCGTTGAGAATATCGGCGCCAGATCAATGGAGAGTATAAATAAGCTACGAAACGAAACGCAGAGTGAAGGAAGAAAAATCATTTGGTGTGCGCATAGTTTTGGGGGTCCTTTGCTACGGGCTGTATGTACCATCCTATCTCTCGAACTTTGATTTTGATTTCTCTCTCTTAGAATAATAAGGAAGCACCTGTGCTAACAAGCTCAGACAATAACCATCCTCCCTGCCTCCAGCGACATACAAGTCTCAACTCGCGCCATTTTATTTTTTTGGGGTAGCCAAAAATATGGGATTGGAAAATTTGGGTGTGGTGCTTGCATTGCCAGAAGCTTCTCTGAGCAAGGAGATGAGAAATTTGAGGAAAGAGATGTTGTGGTTGAAGATGGGGAGTGAAAGGTTTGATAGCTTAAGTGAGCAAAGATGTTGGAAGATTGTGTGGTTTAGGGAGGTGGCGAGTAAGGGAGAGAAGGTTAGAATTTTGCAGAGGGTGGATAAGAAGGAGGCAAAAGAGGGAGACGGGTCCTGTGAGGGGGAAATGGTGGTTAGACTGGGCAAGACGCATGGTGCTTTGGTAAGGTTTAGGGACGCTGAGGATGAAGATTTTAAGGCTGTGGTGGAGAAGGTAAGGGAGGTGGTTGAAGGAGCGTTGAAATAATGACTTTCCCCAAATATACCATTCATAGACCCCCTGAGCTTCACATCAAACTCCTTTGGCTAAACTTTCTAGGTATTGGCTTTACCACCAGTGTACCTAGACACAAATGAACCTAAACGTTGACCATCGAATATCAATCTTCGATTGAAACTTAGTCATTTCATTTTCTTGACGTTTGCAAATCACCCAGCCAGGATTGTAATAGACTGACATTCAATTGTTCGGGACATTCGAGAACTTGATTTCGCGAAATATAACCTTTATGATTACCAAATGCACCGCAAGGCTATGCGGCGCTGATTGAACCATACATTGGATACTTTCTACAATTTGGGGCTAATAATGAAACAAGGAGCATAAAGAGCCAGTGTCATTTTACCCCTTGAATGATAAATGACAGCGCGTTGCGCGCCGTGCAGCATGACTTTGATAGAAGGCAGTTTAGGCCGCAGTTTAATCGTTTTTTTCTCCCCTTTCAGTCTATCGACACTCAGCCTACCACGCAAATAATAGATGGTCGCTCAGAAGAGTTTTGATAGGTGAGAGTGTTAGCCGCGTATTGATAGTTGCATACCTGCAGCCAACTTCTCATAACTGCAGCGACTTCCAATCGCTTTGCTAAGTCTTTCCCGATCCGTAAGTCTATGCATAACTCCGCCTCTTGCACATTTGCACATATGTACATTTGTAACATCAAGCAGGAATCTGATGTTACCATACAGCTTATTACTCAGCCCTAACCTCGTCAACGACCCTTTCGTCCATCTTAAGTAAAGAAAAACTCATCAGAGAAATTTAATCTCCGTTTATCAATGATTGCTTCTTTTGGTATAACAATATTATAATCAACGGACCCACTTACGATATTGGGAGCCGCAAGCTCAATACAGCCGGTATACAAAAAATCCAGACGAGTGCTTGAAAGTGTTTTGGATAGTGGAAGCATGGGTTTTGGACAAGGACGACTCAAATGAACTGGAACTCAGGGTTGCAAATCGATTGAACAATTATAAAGAAGATTTGAGATTCGGGACTGGCAAACCCTCTCAATTCCTAAAAGTCGACGAGGCTCTGGCAAAAGTCCGTAAACTTCGGGAATCGCGGTTTGCACGATACACTTCCCCTTTACAAACGCACAAGCTTTATCAATATTCAAGGGAACTTCATCCACCTCAAGAAAGCTTGACTTTGGTTTTCACAGTTATCAATAAATCAACTACCGATGTAAAATCGAGCTTATAAATATGCAGAGGATCAACTGGCAATACTACCATGGATACTCGATTGTCCGACACGACTCCGTATTACATGGAGCAATTACTGCTCGATATGCATCCAGAACCAACCGAAATTGACGAAATGAACTATGGATTTCATTCAAGAGTCAACTAGCACGATGCACCGTACATGAACAGCCGATTCATACAACCAATCGGTAGAACGCACTCCATTCGTGTAACGAGCGGCATACGATACATTGATAATGCTTATACCCAGGTCCCACAAAGTGATGCCCCGCAATCTAATGTACACCGACGAGGAAACCCTCGGTTTTGGAGACTCATACCTTCAGCCGTTCCCAATGACCCTTTGAAAGCTTCTCTATCGCAACCAGATATTGATATCAGGAATAGCTATATCAAGAGCTAGGAGCTTAATTGCAGGAATACCGACAGCCTTCAGCGTAACCCTACAGTATCTGAACATGTTATCCCTTCCGGTGATGCAACAATCGACGCAGCTCAGAGTCATATGGCGCATTTTGATGCTAAAGCAAGACAAATATCAGGAGCTTTGAATAATATGGATGCTTATGACACGAAGAAATATCCAGATTATTTAATAATGGTTGAGAAGCCCGAAGAAGTGGATCATTTATCAATAATTGCCCAGCAGAGTCAGAAGAATTTTGTCGATTTTGAGCACGTGGATTCAGACGGAAAGCTGCGCAAGCATCTTGATGGAAAATACGATATCCGAAAGCAAGAGAGTACGAGCACACTCAGCCTGGAAACTCCACTCCATTTTTGCCTCTCAAGGTGCCTTTGAATTGGGGAGAGGAAATCGTGCCAGCCTCGGCATCTCAATCATCAGCCCAGTGTAAACCCAGTTTGCCACGGACTAGCAAAGCTTCGGAGCCAGATATGCATATGAATAACGCCACTAAGAGACACACGATCTCTGATCTGAGCAATAAGTTGAATACCACTGCGCCGCCATGTACTAGCTTGCTGGAGGCGAAAAAGTCCAAGTTGGAGGCACCACTGAAACCAAAACCAAAAGTATCAGCCTCGGAGTATAAAAAAAACCAGTGCCGTTACAATCTCCAACACATCGAGCGAACCCAATTATTCTACTGTTAGCAGCGATGATTTTGTTCCATCACAACAACTAGCCAACGAGTTTATCATTAGTGGGAAGAATCAATCCCCAGACTTGGACCCATAGACTGTTCAGTTTGATTTGCCATTCGAAGGCTTTGAAGAACCACAAACGAGGGTCGTGGAGGAACCGTAGAATCTTATCGTCCCGCAAGTTGTCTTTTACGATGAATCACGACGAGGAACTCCTGAGAAAATAGCACAGATAGTCACGAATAAACTACTTGTTGCGTTGCCAGCCATTTTACCAAGTCAGTCACAACTTGGAGTCGTCTCCAATCAGCCAGAGCACAATATACACGAAAGCTGTGCTGTGAAAAAGGACGACACCCCTGAGGAGAAGAGGAAATTGTTGATACCAGTGGTTAAAGTTTTGAAAGAACAACATAAATCGTGAGCCGCAAATTGACACAATCAGCTGTCGAAGCCCACCGTCAAATTTATCAGTGAGCCCGACGTTGTCATCAATTACCAATCGTCACCCTCAATCAACTCAAAACGAAGGTTCATCGAACCATCCAGCATGGGAGGGGAATCGAATCATGATTTTTCTATACCGACAAGCTCCCCATTAAAGGAAGCCAGGGAACTTCTTTTATCGGCAGTGGAAGCGAAGAGACCGACGAACTCATGTCAATGATGCAGATTTTCACGTTGCCATCTCTGCACACGTTCACGATGAAGTGCCTTCGCGTTTTGAACAAAATTAGCCGACAGATACACCCAACGAACTCGACACTCTTGCGACTGAATATACCCAATTTTAACATTCCTTCTTGGTATCTCATCGATTTTCTTAAAAGTTTAGATCTCCTGGAAACATTCGCTTATGACGAACAAAGCCGTGCTATGGATGGTGTGTCAGCGATGATAATTTGGTTTGCTTTTCGGATCTTTTCGAGGGCCTGTCTCATCTCAAACATGGTCTGAAACTTTTGAGGGTATTCTTAGGCAATCATGTACAGAGAAGCACGGATTTATCGGAATTACATGATTTTGTGGCTGTCCAAGAATTTGAAAACGGTGTTTCGACATTACTCCCAGGCACGGAAGATGCCATTCCACCACATTTAGGACTGCAATCGAGACTAATATTCCCGTTTGCACTGGTATCGCTAAGACTTAATTACAGCGGTATAGATGTAAAAGTTCTACAGAGTATGCTATAACCAATACAGAGCTTAGAAGGGAGATGAAGAAGCCTACGCCAAACTTGAAACTTTCAAGTTAAAAGCGGTTCATTTTGGAAGATTTTCCTGGACCAAAATTTCATTCTTTTACGAGCCCTTCAACATTCAGGGTATTTGAAAGCCACCCCTGGTTAGCAAAGCTCTTTGTTAAGTGTCAAGCAGATTTGATTACTCTGACAATTGCGTGAAGACCAATGTGTTGTTGCCATTGACACAAATACAAAGGCAGAAGAGATTAGGTTGTACTTTAGAGATTAGAAATGACCTCAAGTTGATTTATGAAATTGAGCTAGCAGACTTCAAAATCATTCAAGCCGTGATATATCCTGGGCAGTATTCTGTTTGTGCCTCGCAATGAAAAGCCGCTGCTGTTGGATGATAGGGTATGTCATTTACACGCAGCCCTCCACCCCCTGGGCCTCATATCTTTGTCCGAAACTTCAAACTTAAAAGGAGATACTTTTTCACTCCTCCATGCTTTCTCCAGCGAGATTCAATGTGATGAATTAGTTTTAATCTAGACCGGGCTAATGAATAGTTTCAGTCTGGGAACGATCCTCCGAAGTTCAAAGCACCATTGTGCCATGGAAGACTAGCCAGCCATTCTCATGACTACTTCCTTTAATCCATGTCAGGCTGATAGCCTGACAATGACAAATCACAAGCAGCGAAGATTAGTGATCATAGACTGAGATTTGGCATCCTACTTGACCCGATTAGTCCAAAGCCGAGAAAGCTCATATAATTGCAAAGGGTTATCATACACTTTTAGCTCGCATCCATCGTTATTCCCGAAACCCGAAAAGAAGCAGATGCTAGTTTAGACAGTAGGACCTTGCTACACTGGCTATTTTTATATCGAAATCCCATTTATAATCAATGGTCATTCTTTTGTAAAACCTTATTTTTACATATATACATGTATACACCGGTATGAGTATCGGAATTCCGGTACCGATAACTTTTATATCGCATCCATCGTTATTCCCGAAACCCGAAAAAAACTAGATGCCAGTTTATATGGTAGGACCTTGCTACACTAGCCATTTTTATATCGGAATCCCGGTTATAATCTATAGTCATTCTTCTGTAAAACCTTATATTTACATACATACATATATGTATATACTATATACCGGTATGAGCATCGGAATTCCGGTACCGAAATAGATACCGGTCACTTTTATATCGGGAATCCCGTCTAAACCAGCCATTTTTCTGTAAAACCTTATATAACGGGAGGAATATCGGAATCCCGGTACCGAAACAGATACCGGCCAAGATTTCGTAATTCTGGTATGGAAATTACAGCGAAAAGGTTTGTGTACTTTTTCTATGGATGGATCATGTAATAGATCTTCAAAAGATTAAAGAGAGGTGGGCTTGAATTGACTATGAAGATTCCATCTATACCTAGTTGCCTAACCTTGATATAGCGGTACTGGTCTGGTATCGCGGGGTTCTACTGTACTCCTTTAGTTCCCCGCATATTGAAATAAGGAGTGCTTCTGCGGATATCTAACGTGTGAAAGCAGGTTTAATTAGGCATGGATTTCTCTTCTGAGACTTCTCAAACCAAAGTCTAGCAGCTGTACTCCATACAACCTTACGGAGTATTGTTCTTTGTTCACTTCTAGTGTTGGCATTCATACAATTCTTAGTTACGTACCCGCCGTACCCACTCTCTGTCTCATTATTGATTGTGACGTGCATGGTTACAAGAGGGCCCTCAACTCAGCTCATACAATTAGCCTGATTTACCCGCGATTTGCATTGTGTGTGATTTGAAATATACCTGCTTGTAGTACTGTTAGTCTGTCATATTTTTGATTATGAATTCTTGCGGGGCGAGTGTGGGGCTGTCATCGGGCCTTACTGGGGCTCTTGCGAGGGGGAAACCACTAACATGGATGCACTAAAACCCTGGATCATCATCACCTCATTGTTGTCACCACATCACCACCAAACCCACCTAACCAGAATAGAATCAAGACCATTATCGTCGCTAATAGGACTGAATACATGGACAACAATGCCTGAGCGGAGACTTCCTAACTTTGGATATAAATCCGGCGCTTGTTGGTGGGGTAGAAGGTTGAAATGGAGTTAGGTGACAAATGCGGAGACTTGGGACGAACGAGGGGGAGACGTATAAAGAGAACAGAAGGGCCGCCTTGAGGATTCTCTACCACATCGATCGATATTCATTCACTTCAAAGAAACATCAAACATCAAATAACATATCCATATATCCACATACCAATTCCCACAATGCCTCGTCTTCCAACTCGCAAATTGGGCAGATATGGCCCCGACGTTGTTGCTCAAGGCTTTGGAGCTATGGGTTTAAGTACCTTTTAGTGAGTTCCCCAGGTCCCAGTTCTTACACGTATTTTACACAGCACACCATCATCCCGAGTGAACCTATCTGACTCCCCCACCAGCGGCAGCATCGAATCCGACGAAGATCGTTTCAAGGTCCTCGACCGAGCCTACGAACTTGGACAAACCAACTGGGACACAGCAGACATTTATGGGGATTCCGAAGACCTACTCGGCAAATGGTTCAAACGAACCGGGAAACGTGATCAGATTTTCTTGGCCACGAAATTTGCAAATACTGTTGCTCCCGATCTAAGTTTCACAATTGATTCCAGTCCAGAGTATGTGAAGGTCGCTTGTGCGAAGAGTTTAAAAAGACTCGGGGTTAAAACCATCGATTTGTATTATTGTCATCGGGTAGATGGGAAGACCCCTATTGAGAAGACAGTGGAGGCCATGGCTGAGTTGAAGAGGTGAGTTTGTGCAGCATACCAACGAGATACAGCATGTTGAAGCCATGCTAATGAATGTATCATCAGAGACGGAAAGATCAAATATCTAGGACTCTCAGAAGTTAGCGCAAAGACTATCCGCCGTGCAGAGAAAGTCCACCATATCGATGCTGTCCAAATCGAATACTCTCCATTTACATTGGAAGTTGAACAAAATAATGTTTTGAAGACTTGCCGCGAGCTTGGCATTGCTATCATTGCCTATTCACCCCTCGGCCGGTATGATCTCAACAAATGTGCTCCCCCATAAGTATTAACTCCATGTTGACCTATCTGCAGTGGATTTCTCACAGGGCAATACAAATCCCGAGCCGACTTCGAGCCCTCCGACTTCCGTCTAGTGGCCCCTCGTTTCTCTGAAGAGAACTTCCCCAAGAATCTTGTTCTGGTAAAGGAGTTGGCGAACATCGCCTCTAAGAAAGGTGTCACATCAGGACAATTGACATTGGCGTGGTTGGCTGCTCAGGGAGACGATGTTATCTCGATCCCTGGAACAAAGAAGATCAAGTACTTGGATGAAAACGTGGGAGCATTGCATGTGCAACTTAGTAGAGAAGAGGAGAGGGAGATAAGAACGGCTATTGAAAAGGTAGAGGTTGGTGGTACAAGATACCCAGGGGGCTTGGAAAGCCAATTGTTTGCCGATACTCCCGAGTTGTGATGGTCTGATAATTTTGTACCTAGGGTGGATCTTGTAGTTAGTTGAAAGAAGTAGTGTATTATCCTATGTTTCATCATCGATGTCTGAATTCTATATGATTTTGGGCCTGAATATTGGCTATACTCCAATAGATCACATATTGAATGTATATACCATGGCTGTATATACCATGGCAAGTGTCACTTACCCTCTTCAACCGAGTGATCAGAATGTAAACCACTTTTATGAGCCAGGCTTTCCAACATTTTGCTGCTAAATAAATCCTCCTCAAGATCAGCATCCCAAAATTGACATGACGATGAGCTTCAAAATTGTTATCCCAATTCGTAGCTCGAGACGTACACTCTTCCTGAGCATGAAGTCTTGGCACCGTGGCCACTAACATGAAGCTGTGTGGTTGTCATGCACGTGGCAGGATTTGTGTGGAGGTTATTGTGGGCACTCGTGAGCTATTTCATTAGTCACATATTATAGTGCATCAGCAAATGTATGCACGGATTAGTTTTTGACCACTCGTACGAAGTATGACCTTGTGGCGGAGAGGGGAAAATGTGGACTCTAATCTGGACGTCTTTATGGGGTTTCCTGTGAGTTGGCTGCAAGGAAGTGGACTCGCGGTCAAAAGGTGAATTTGCTTGATGAATGAGGTCGAAGGGGAAAGTCAATAGAGAAATAGATGCAAAAAGGAAGCAAAAAAAGGGTGATCAGCTGGTGAAAGTCGAATCAGTTGAGATCAAGTTGAATGATCAGGTGTGTCGGATTTTCCTATCTGCGACCGTTCTGACTGTCAGCATACAAATATGGGGAACCTACACAATGATTCACCACAAGTTTTGTGGCAAGGTGGTATGAAATACAAGCATTCATATATTGAATTTGGTATCTATTTTCAAGATATTCCAACATTCGCCCTTCGTATCTTGTCCAAAATCCGAAACCCCCCGTCATTTCCATCCAGAAATCAGACTTTTTGTCATGCTTGCTATTTATCTATTATCGAATTTCCAGAATCCGCTGCTTCGTACTCCAAAAGGTGAATATGGGCACTGTTGCTTTATCTGTGTACCCAGCGATTTTCATCAAGCTCCCTCACTTGTCACCTTAACCAACGTCAAGGCAACTAAACTCCCCATAAACAAAAATTGTGTGCGTAATAGTATCGTATCTGTATTCAAAATTTGTTCCCTGATTTCCACAAGTGAAACGCAGAAGAACCTCATGATTTCCAAGTTGAGTTATAAGTACTTTACAAGTTTTCATAACCCTTTAATTCACCTGCAACAACGTCGGTCGTCAAACTTTGTTGACTGGTGGTCAAGCTTTGCTGCTCAGCAGCCTCCTGTTGGAGGTCCGGATGATCAGTAACTCGAACAGCATTCACCCGAGCCATCTCGGTGTCCCGAAAATCTCGAAGACGCTGGGGAGCGGATGCAACGCTTTTCTCAACGCTATTTTCCCATGGACCCGGTACTAAATTCAAGCTTTCCATCACCCTCCGATAGCTGGGCTCATCTAAGCGAACCATATGTGCAAGCTTTGCGTATCGATTGCAAGCTTGCAATTGTTTGATGGGAACGGCGTAAATGTGATGAACTCGCATGTACGTTCGTCTCTGCATGCATCCCCGCGATAGAGACAACAAGGTGTTCCCACGTTCATTGAGCTCCACATAATACTCGGTTTCCATGCGCTTTTCATGTTTTATGACCTCCTCAAGTTTGAGGCCTTGGAGGTCAGATGTGTGCTGTGGCAGCCACGACATTGGCATGGTTTCTCCGAGATACCATTGTTTTGATGTATCGGGACCGATGCTGCGCAACTTTTGGACATATCCTTGAAGGTTGAGGCCACAGAGAGTTGTCATCTATATGGTAACATTTAGCATAAGCCTTTGAGCAAATGGATGTGAGGGTGTGGAGCTTGTGCACATGTAGATGGAAAGGCAATAATGTGATGGAAGAGCAGCAGTAAACAGCAGTGTCTACCCGAACTGTCACAGAAAGAGATTTGAGACCAACGACGGGGCAGCAGAAGGATGAAGACTTACGATCGCAATGTCGAGCACAACATCTCCAATGATGTCCGAACCATGACGTTGATTGATTCTCAGAATCGTAACTGGGTGGTTATGACCATCAATTTCTTTGACCTTGTCATTACACTCGTGCTTCTGGACGCATATTATCGGCTCATGCCAATCTTGATGGGTGGACAACCACACAA
Source organism: Sclerotinia glacialis (assembly GCA_002162575.1). Classification (NCBI taxonomy): domain Eukaryota; kingdom Fungi; phylum Ascomycota; class Leotiomycetes; order Helotiales; family Sclerotiniaceae; genus Sclerotinia; species Sclerotinia glacialis. The sequence goes on along the minus strand of NGKH01000035.1, from coordinate 89,695 downwards.
TGGATCCATGCATTACATCATCAGCATGAATTGGATCATTCTTGGGCTTCATTGCAGGTTTTCGTTTAACGGCAGTGTAGTTATCATCAGGGAGGGCACTGTAAATTCTGTCCCATAGGCCTGTTGACTGTGGCGTGCGTGGGACCGAGGTGTTTGCCAACATCTGGCCAACTCCATTATTGACTTGAGCTCCCAATGGATATTGATTGGAAGGCGTCATAGGATACCCTCTATATGAAAAAGATGCGCCAGGTGTGACCAAATGGGGAGGAGTGTTGTACTGATGTTGCATCGGATAGCCAGCACCCGATGCAAATGGATTGTCAATTGGACTGGCTGTATTGTTGAACCAATGATTGCTCTGCGGAGCGGGAGGGAACCGGTACAAAGGATTGTAGTAATTTACATATCCCTGCGTCGTTGGATGGAACTGGCAACCTGTATGGTTGCTGTTTTCCTGCGGCATAAAAGTAAATTGGCGGACAGGGGTAACTACTTGACCAAATCCATTTTGTTGAGGAGTTGTCGGGCCCTGGTGATAAGGCACATTATCCATATAACTTCCATGGTTGTATTGGGGGCGGAGGGGGAGGATCGTTTGGCCAAATCCACGAGGCGGAGGAAATGTCATGCCTTGGTTGCATGGAGCGTCATGATAATAACCATCATTTCGGTACAGGTTGCCTCTTTGACCATCGTTTTGGTGTACATTAGTTGCCTGACCGTATCCATAAGATGGAGTAGTCGGTTCTCCTTGGGTATGTTGCATGTTATACCCCTGAGTACCATTCCGAGATTGACAGTTCGGATATTGGGAGGTCGGATATTGAGAGGTTGGATATTGAGAGGTTGGATATTGAGAGGTCGTAGGTGATGGATATGATGTGAAATCTACAGGCAAAGAGTTTAGAAAGTCATTGTATTGACCAGCCATTTTGGTATATTGCAGAATCAAAGCTGTACGGAAGCAATGAATAATTAATGCTTATTCAATGAAAAGCAGGACTTCCGAAGGATTTGATAATTTTATGGAAAGCTACGAGCTTCTCAAAATTGTTCTGTTGATTCAGAGGTATCCAGGAGTTCGCAATGGTTATTGTACAAATATTTTGGAACGCTCCATGACTTGGAGGATATGGAATTTTTTTAGCCTTGTCGACAGGAACTTGTGGTAAATATAATTCTTCAATTCACTACTGTGGTTGGCTACTGGAGAAATTAAATTGATTGGAAATTGATTGTTGTTATTTTAGTGAATTAGCAATGGAAGCCTTCACTTCAAATGCACCTCCACATTTTTTTCATCTCTAGACATCAGAGACTGATGTCGGCTAATGAAACAAGGAGTCTGGGCTTTCAATGAAAAAGGAGACTGTTTGCTACACATAAGGGCTTAAAGAGAGGGTACATCTTCTCTTAATTCTTTATCGGCAGGAAGGCTTTTTGCCTATCCAAACCTTTCATCCGTCTTTAAGATCCAAGATTCCCAGTGGTATATTTTTTTTTATCAAAGCTTGAGCAAAATGTACCTATTGTTCTACATCTGGAGTTGGAGCCCATCATATTTGCATACACCCAGTATTATCTCTCCATCTATATTGTCTTTCCTTGATTGATTGTGCCAGAGATATTTATATTTTAGTCAGAATATCAACCAAGCTAAAAATTGATCTTCAGGTGTGGTATTATTCAATATTAGCAAGTGAATAACAACGCCCAAAGATGGAGAACTTATATTCTCCGGAGAGAATAATTCACTCATCAAAAGCCGGTGAAGCTTGCCGTCAGTACCCGAAAATGGTAGATGGGTGTGTGAACTCCATAAGTTGTTATTTGATCCCCTTCAAAGATCTCACCTAAATCACATAAAAGTTAATGAATAATTTCAGCAATTTGTTTTGAGTCAATACCTTGGTGGATGGTGCCGGGAGATATATTATTAATCGTTTTCAAGTTGAGAATTTTATTTTATTTTATTCGGACGATAATGTAAGATAATTCATTCAATTTGATAGTCATTATGTAATTTTTGATTTTATTATCAAAAGCAAGTTATTTTTAACTCTTTAACTATTACACTTTGTAAGATGTAGAGATTTAGATCAAAATATTAATACTTCTTCTAGATAGAAATTATCAATATAACACGTTTCATAATCAAAAGGTTCAGAGTTGAAAAAATCACACGAATTGAACATTGAAAGTTTTTTTTTTTTTTTTTCGCTAACTACCTAGAACCTAAAGCTCTCGCTAAAAAGTTTCTTAGGTCACAAAACAAGCACATGTCAATGTCGGACCGGCAGAGGCATTGTGAGTTTGGACTCATAAAATGAGACCGGTTGGCTGGAAAGAAAGATTTGAATGGAGGTAGTTCAGCTTCAGACTCAGAACCAAATGAAGAAGATTGATCATCTTCGGACAGTGGAGGTGATGGCACGAACTCGCAGGCTGAAGGATTAAAAGTCATCGACTGTTCCAATGATGTTTCATCTAACTCTGGTGTTATCTGTCGGTCTGCCAGTCTCCAATTGAAGCCAACGGGATCGAGGTCTGCTCGTTTCAGCAATGACGCCTCGCCCATTCTTGGTGCTAGTTGTGAGGAGTGTGGACGTGTCTCGATTCGTTTGTCGAAGATTTTCTCATCCGTTGGCAATAAAAGCTTTCTGCGCACCTCATCGTAGCCTTCCTCATTCAATCGCACATATTTGCTTGCCTCCGAGTTTCGTGCGCAATAAGCATTCACCTGCTTTACCGACACACGGTAAATATGGTCAACTTCGACAAAAATCTGTCTACGAGTTCGACCACTTTCTAGACCCAACAGTGGTTTCCGCAATCTGTCCAGCAACTCATTCTCTCTCAGTCTGTCCTGATTTTTACTCGAGTTGAACTCAATTGGCAGACTGTTCATACGCTTGCAATAGGAGACATCGCTATACGTTTGCAGAATTGATTTTCCTCCAAAGCTAGTAATTGGTACAATTTCTAAGATTGTATCACCCTCTTCCGTCGACTCCGGATTTTGATAATGATCCAGTACTAAGAATGGATGATTATATCCCCCGTGGTTCAATTCCCTCTGCATGCATACATGATTTCCTGAGGTTCGACAGCAGATGACGGGGTTTGCCGGAAGCCCCCATTTATCTAGTGATGGTTCGTATACCCAGATTATTACTCCGTTGAGGAGCCGCGTAAGGTCCAGTGGTTGTTTATTCACCGGCTTCGAAGGTCGATTGTCTTTGTGCCATCCGCGTTGTACATGTGCAGGAATGGGCTGTCCCCATTGCAGATTGCCTGAAAATTGCTGATAATTCTGATACTGCATGTTATAAATAGCTGGGTGATAACAGTCATGCTCTTTGTGTTGTATATATTCAGGAGCAATCTGCCGTTGTTGAAACTGCTTCCAATATTGTTGATAATTCTGGATTTGCATATTGTAAGCGGCCAGTTGGCTGTGATTATGTGAATAAGTCATCGATTTGGATTCAAATTGAGTCGAGAAAAGTATAAGGAAATCTTTCGATCAAGTTATTGTTAAGTTGATGATTATATAAAAGATTGTTTGAGTTAAAGGGGTAAATAAATTCCAGTTTTCAATGTCTTCTATAAATGTGAAGTTGTTTGGAAAGAAATCAGAAATGGTAAATGAAGAAGTTGTGGGTTTTTTAAAGGATGATTAACACTAAGGTTTTGACCGATTTATTTCGTTTCGTGTCTGGTTTTTTTCTTCTATCTAAATGACTTATTTATTGACACCGGACTCCTAACTATCCCATCGTTTAGCCACCCTTTCAGACCAAATACTTATTAGCGACCTACTAGTACTCAATTGCCCAACTTCTGACCCACATTGGAAATTTTGTTCCAGTAGGAATGTAACATGGGAAAAGCGAGCTCACGTGAATAATGTAGGACATCTTTGGATCCTCTGGGCCATTGAGGACCGGAAAGCAATATATACATATGCCGATTATCACACGTAGACTATCACTCTTCTATAATTGTAAAATTTCTGCACATGTAAATATCGGCATCAGATCACGCCACGCGACCGCGATTTGGAGATTGGGCTTGACTAACGCTCGACAAGCTTCGATTAGTTAGTCTAATTCCCTAAAAAGGAATTCTTGGAAGACTGCGTAGCGTTGAAAGGTTATTATTAAAGTCCCGATTGCTGATTATATAGATCCACAATCATACTTGCCATATTGAGCCTAAGATCATGAAAGACGATATAAAATCATTTGAATTCATGACAAAACTAATTGCTGGACATCAAAATCATATGACCTGGACTCCTCAAGAGGAAAATTTGATGATTATAACATGGTACGCAAGTAAGTTCGATCAATCGGGGTTTAAACCTGACCGAGCTGGTCTCTTAGATGAGAGACATAGATTCTCTGTGCGTATTTCCTCACCTAAATTTTCTATCCCCATGCATTTTCGATCCTTTATTCTGATATGCAAACCCTGATGAGTCTATGTTCTACTATGGCGACCGCCTGGCGGTATCGCGAAAGAGGGTGAAAGGAATCGACCATTGCATCCTCTCTGAAACATCAGCATCAGATTTCATTGATTCACTAGAGTGATGATGAGCTTGCTTGATAGCCATTTTCCAGTTATGCATTTGACACTAAATGACTTTATTAGACATAAATCGAAACTTCGAGAATATGACTCAAGCAATCCTTCATTTCGCTCTACTAGCCCATACTGATCCAATTATGAGATATCTCCCTATAATGCTAGCTGCAATAATCTTCTGCTACGTGGAAATCACGAAGGAAATATGATTGCTCAATCCAATCAGAATCTGAACAAGATTAAGATTACAATACCACGATTATGAACATTTATCTGACAGAGATCTTAGTAATTGGCATTTATTCTAACTTGACAAACATAATTGCCCGAAAACCAGCACAATGTAAACCAGAAACGACCGGACCAAACTTCGAGTGCTGCGATTTCATAGCAATACACCGACCTTTACCCAAGAAAGCACTTCGGATGTATCAGCTCAGAAAGCTCAGGCTAGATTTTTTATATTCTTACCTTTCTTGGGAAGAACTAAGAGAGTTGATCATTCAATGTCCCCTAACGCACTATCTTTGAGGATTTCAACATCCGATGCAGTGCCCCTTATCATATCCTTGGTGCTAACTGCCAAACAAGAAGAGCCGATGGCAAATACCACGGCAGCGAACTGAAGAGAGGCGATGTTACAATGATCATCACATGATCATATACATTAACCCTATTCCATACTAGTGCATATAGTGTAAATACCTCTTAACTAGTTAGCTTTTAATGATCTTCACACTTTCTTATCAAACAGTTAGTTGTACTATAACAGGCGAAGAAGCGCATGCCGATTTGGAAGAGCTAAACTTTAATAGTCATTAGAAAATTGCCAACCTTGAAGTTTAGGGATGAAAGAATTTACTTTAGTTGGATGGATAATGTATTCAGCGTATTCTTGATGCTGATTGCTCTGGGAGTTGCATTCCAAATATATGATTCGATTTCTGTCAAGCTGGAGATCTGTACGATTCTTATTGTGGCCCTCGTGGATATCGCATCCAAAAAGGAAAGTCGTCGGGCATGCACGTGCGAATGCATTATAATTGGACAACTGACAATATGTATCGATTATAAGCATCTAAATGAACTGCTGACGGCAGCCTTTAGCCAAACTTCGGGTAAATAGGGAAATTCTTAAGGGGGTTTAGGTTCGTTCTTTATCTTTCCCACTGCCAACATCTCTAGCCTCGTTGATAAAAACAAATGCTGTGGAACCGACGTAATAATCCACGGAAAAGAACATCCCGGCGTCTTTATTCCGCAGTCTAGTACAGTTTTCGGAAGACCAAGAATATCTCAAGAGCTATTTGAGATTCTGCGATTGAGTCTCCGAAGTCGTTTGTGAGATTGAGGTGATCAACGCCGTTCCTTCTTGATAGCGGTTTGGCAAAGACCCAAGTTCGTGGCCATCCCCCAAGCTATGGATGAAATTAATTTAAAGATTTATTTGTCAGAGGAAGATCAAGATACAGAAGGAGAAAATTACGTATCGCAACTTCCAACGAAAAAGCAATCAGTCAAGTCGACTTACAACCAGGCGAATTTCATGACGAAATTACTGGTGTTCATCATTCTATGTGTTCTTTCGAGCAACATAATTCTTCTCGTTCGTCATATGAAGCCTAGCGACACAGACTCTGCAAGAAATGATTTATCTTTTTCTGGATACGGTATTTTCAGTTCATGTTGCAACTAGTCAACTATAATCACTTGAAAACATTGAGCGAAAACTTATCCTTGAACTTGAATTAGTCAAAGAAATCACGTTTTGCCTACGATACTCCCCTTATATACTATAACCACACGGAGTACATGAGCAACAACGACACCCTACAGGATGAGGTGTGGGACGGAATTGATACAAGCCCGCTTGTTGTGGCATTTGACAATGACTGGGCCACTGAGCGTCAGCTACAGCTGTCAGTCTTCCGGTTTCCATGGGATCCCGAAACGAAAGGAATTTACTTTTTGAAAGCATTCCACGGACTACATTGCCCGGTACGCAACACTTCTAAACGCGCTTGATTACCCTTTGTCACCCTGCTGATGAGAATCTCCGTTTAGAAGGTGTTGCGTAAAGCCTTCATTGATTACGAGCCAGGTAACCAATTTGGAAGTTCTGCCGGTCATGTCCATCACAGTTTGGACGTACTTCGGCAAAATATGATGTGCAATGCAGACGACAAGCCCATGCCCAGTAAGTAAATAGAAGCTCCTTTTGGCCTTCACTTGGTTTCGTTAAAGGGATTTCATAATTAAAATGCCTGTAGATGCTTGTTACCATTGTTGGAGTGATTATAAAGGACGAGTGAACAATAGAATGGAGATGTTTGCGTTTTGTAAAGAAGGATCAGAGTACTATGGAAAGATGCAACAATACTTCAATAAATTTGGTCATAAACCACCGTTTGGAGGAGATGACAAGGATTTTCCGACACGGGACTCGCGTTAATCTTATCTATCGAAGAGACATCGAAGGGAGGCCTCCACCTGTCACACACTCGTGGGCAAGCTCTAATCACACTATTTTCAATCAAAGATTAATGTTGGCATGATCTGAAGAATCTTTCCAGCCTTTCTGTCTTGACCCCGAAAGTTATTTGCCCATAGAAAGAAGGCTGCATACTATAACTCATGAGATAATATACCTTTATTGATTAAATTCATGGTATGGAAGCGAGTGAAGCATTTGTTTTTGTGTTTGTGTTACATTTGGATTGACGAGATATCAATAGGCAAAAAAAGGAGTGAAAGAATATACGACTGATTTGTGGGTATACAGGCCAAAGAAGGTGTATAAATATTTATCCCTCTCAATGACATAATAGACACGCGAACAATAATTAGAATTAGACGTTTAAAAAACTACAACTTTCCTGCAATCGTAAACTACCTTGCCAAATATATGATAGATCCAGAAGGCCAGGATAATGCTTGTACGAGATAGGTTAGTTATCTATGAAAGATTTGGGAGATATTATTACACTGAAGAGAAAAGCGGTTTGTAGGAGAAATGACATGGTGCAGTTTGTGAAGATGCTGTGGTGTGGATTGTTCTCTATAGTACAAAGATTTGGGGATGTGAAGGAACACAGACTAAGCAGTAAGTGGATGTTTTTAAAAATAGTGCAGAATTTAGTACGATTTGTGTGCTGTTACTCTAATCCCATGATATTCTTTCCCGGGGAAAATGGCAGATTTTTTGAGACTGTTGTCCTACAGTTGTAGTGAAGAACAAAATTTCCTCTCACTTGACCATCATACATAACAGTTACAAAGATAATACCTACAACGTACAATTCGCAAAAACCTATATAATGGCCAACAGAAAGTCGCGTACCTTTCCAATCCGCACCAGACCCAAATTCCCTGTAAGACTTATCACCAGACAAAAATAAATTTCCGAACATCAATGCCTACCCTCGCAAATGTGCACCACCCATAAACATAACCATATGCCATCACAAACCAATAGGGACCAACTTCCCTGACCACATCATCTTGAACGCACCAAACACTGTCCCCAAGCTGAAAAATCCAAGCAAGAATCTTAAAGCGACATGTCTCCAACCATGATCCACATATGGCCTGAAAGAATGATAACGTGCCGTGAGCGGAGTCGGCGGCGCAGTTGGGTACGGGGTAAGCAGTTGTTGATTATTAATCGCTCCATAATTACATACCCACGGCACGTTGAGACAACTTTTTGATTTTGGTATTTCGTTCAGAGTGAACCGGACGTTTCTCCGTTGTCCTAATGGGAGAAGGGGAGATGTGGGAGCAGTTTTTGGATGAGGACAATCCGGCTCGGCGACTGGGAATGGTGTAGTGGGATATCTCTTCTTTTCGAGATCTATTTCGTTTTGAAGTGTGAATTTTACTTGTGCTGTTCTTGGTATCGTGGTCGGAAAATGTGGATTTTGAGAAGCAAGTACTTCAAGACGGGCTCGTGCAGTTTTGTAGAGCGTCGCAGTCTCTTCGTAAGGTTCATTCCGTAGGCCCATTTCCGCCATTAAGATGTTATAACTCGTGGCTGAGAGGCGGAGTTTGTAAGCTCGGTGATTGCGGAAACCAAAGGTAGAGAGGTTGCCGGCAGGAACTTTAAAGATGTGAGCAAGATTTACATAAGACTGTTTCTTGAGCGCGCCTTTTTGCAGGCGAAGGAGCCATGATGGTGTGCTTTCCACGCAGCTATCTTGATCAACAGGGCTAACGGGTAAAGATTGTTGAAACTCGGAATTGTGTGGACATTTTGATAGATAGTTCTCCAGATTCATGTCACTGAAAGTGGTGATCTGTCGCTGATCAGCATAAAACTAATGGACAGGATACAGACAACTTACGGTAGCAACATAACAAATAATGTCTCCACGTATACTTGAGCCTTTTCTTTGCCGAATCTTGAGAACGACAACTGGGTTGTTGTACCCATCTTCTGCAAGACTTTTTCCACAGCATTTCCTCTTACAACATTTGATACTTTTATCATATCCGTCTAAAGGCAACCAAACCATGCAGCCGACACATAAATCTCCCGATCTTACTCGTGGTCGAGGACAATGTTCGTCATTTGGTGGAGGGAGAAGGGGTTTGATAGCCTTTAATTCGCGGGCGCTCCCGACAGCCATTGTAGAAAAATGAAGGAAGAACGATGATGGGAATATAGTCCGACTTACTGGTGTGCAAATACGTTTCGGCGGGCTGATATATGAAATATGACAACCTGTGACTGGTTGGGGTACAAGTCAAACAGAACAGTATGTGAAGAGGATAAGAACCCTTTATTTCTTCTATACCTGCCGTTGCGCATTGACGACTCCAACTAAGAGGAAATAAATCCTTCCCCTCAGCCTCATGCTTGAAGGTATGATGAAATGTTTTACTCCCAGGTCTCGCGGAAAACCCCAACCAACATAGCTAATTCTGTATCATGCATACAACAAGATTGTCTTGGAGTTTAATGATTGGTAGGAGCTGGCGCTTACGGCCATTTGAGGTCACAGCAGTGGCGAGGCTGAGATGTGGCCACAAGATTCTGGCTACAGAAATAAGGCTCGACGCAAGGCCAGTAGACCCCATGGAAATGAAAGGGAAATAATTCAATCAATCGCGGGCCATTCCTTTCTGCTGAAACTTTTTTAGAAGTCATCTCCAGTTGTCCCGTATGATGCCTAAAAATTGCCTGATTTTAGTTGACAAAATACTTCGACAAGCCGGCTTCAGGGCTACTCGAATAATCATGAAACATTCATAATGTGGATGATGAAACGTTTTAGCGTCGTTGGGATAGACACTTGTATCGTAGGTGTTGCCACTTGGCCAACGAAATTAAAATCAAGAAAACTATATATCAGGGAGAATCCTGCACCTGAAGAGGCATTTAAAATTGTGGTCATCCAGCCTATCTGTGAATTTTCAAGCTAGTATTTACCGAGGGATTAGCCTCTCAAAATAATTTAAATCGAACTTTCGCCGATAACACAGCCAATACGTCGACGTTTGTTAGTGCGAAAGAGCATTAATTTTGCGGAGTTTCCATCCATGATTTATCTGACATAGTGGCCACTAAAGTTTTCACTGTGGGATTCAAAAGAAATTGGCTGTACATCGAAACCATTTAGATGTTGTACTTGAATGAATTGAGCGTCTGAGTTTTGTCTCTAAATCTAGCGAGCTGTCGATTTGGTGGAAAGAAAGTAGGCGTCGCATCATTGAAATGATCGACCACTGAGCTCAAATAGTCAATTGCATCATTTCCGCCAGGACAGACTACACCAGAGCATCAGTGTCTCTTAGGTCTGAAGTAAACCGCATCAGAATCTAAGTGCGGGTATCGTGCTGAAAGTAGGTTCAGGACCAGAAGTAGATGCTAGGGCTATTTTGTAGCAAGCTGACGTCTTCTAGCTAGTGCGGATTATGTTGGTGTAAGCAGGCGCCTGTCGAAATCAGACAAGGGCAAAGACACCAGGCTAGCGTAGCGAAGCGGGAAATAGCCCGGTTCCGCATATAAAACATACAGAGCTTGCAACTATTAAAGAAAATACCATACTACAGTGAACACGTTTTCTGGCAATGATCCCGAGCCAGGGATCGATATGGATTCACAGAGCTCGGCTGTGGTTCCTGTATCACAGTATATCTATACGGAAGTTCAAGATAACAACGCTTTGTGAAGTCCACCCCACTTGGTTCCACGGCAAAGTTCAAGCGATACTTCTTCTCTCCGTCTTTCCAGAGATTTTTAGGGCCAAAATAGCAAGGGGTGAGTGGGTCAGGATCGCCCAAGTGACAAGCGCGTTTTTGTAAGAATTCCCTGAAGCTTGGGAAGTCGCTTCCTAGCGCTGAAATCTATTTATCCAAGTTAATCGATGAAATCTCAATCAAATATGGGTCTTTTATGCTCACAATGAAAAAAGTGACATAGGTACCATCAGAGTTATCCCTTACACCTAACACCAAAACTGGGTGTCTATAGGACTTCGGATTCAATTTTCACTGTTTCGCAGTGTCAACACACCCATCCAGACACTGTTTACAAAACATCGGGCAACAATCTTTCGATCAAATACCTACACAGACATTTCTGGAGCCATGTCTGTGTAGATTTACAATGCAGCCTGCGCCAACTTCTTTCCTGTCTAGATTGATTCGGGGCGCCATAATAAGTCGACTTGAGGATTAAAGTTGCAGAAGAAAAACAATTCCGCCAAAGATGGCAAAGATCAAGTCAATTGATGATAGTTGAAGAGGCGATAGAAGAATTAATCTGCTGGAGATATTTGGGATGTTCGCAACACTGTCATCGCGCAGATCTAGAGTATATATAGCCTACCTGAACATATCAAACATTGCATCATTACCGAGAAGCTATAAGATCCAGATACAAAATACTTCCATCACTGAATGGAATATTCCCTTCTTACACTTCCCACGGCTCAACTCGGCTATTTTCAGCGACGAAACAGGAGATCATGGTTGCAACAATTGTTTCCATACTTCGAAAACTATCGTCGCGAACAATTCATTATATTAGGCATGATAATTATTGTACTAATATCTGAATCTTCGCCGAACTCCTCAGAAAAGTCTGGAACCCATTTGTCGTTTTCCTTGCCAAAACGCTTAGCACACAATAACCTTGCACATTGCCTAATCTCAAACTTCAGAGTAAGAACAAACAAGTCACTCAACTCTCGTGGATCACTATTAGCCAGCAGGCACCCGCGTTCTCCCTTTGTCTTTTGCCCTTCCCCATCCCCATCTTTCTCATCAGAACTCCAGCGACCATCACTAACCAACCATGACCGCGACCTAGAATCTTCCAGGGAATTTTGTAGCCTTGCGTCGATATCTTGGCCATTTTCCAAGGTATGAGAAGAGCCTTCGGCTCAAATATTGATCATGGGATGATATTCGATACGTTTCAATTTTTGTAACTGTTGAAAGATGAGGACGATGATGTTGATAGTGTTTTTGAAAAGTGGTTTTTTGATTGAGAAGAAAAATGTTGGTGTCGGAGATTAGCTCACATATGAATTCCTAGCGCTAGCATCTCTCAAAATGAAGGACCAACAACGTTGATCAATTGTCGAAATTTCAATTCATTTCATTGGCACAGGACATAGAAAAAGATCTAAGAGAACCATGAGCATCGCAAGACTTCGAACGAAAGTCACAAATTCTCAATCCCCGCATGACGCCGGGGCGAATCTTCTCCAACTTGTCCGAAATTTGAACCCACAACTTCTCCAGCAGCAAAACCATGTTTGCTCTTTATCGCTTTGGTTCGTGAAACTATCAGGTGTACAATATAATATCTTTGAGAAAGTCTTATCAGCTATCCGATCTGCCTTTGCAAGTTCTTCTCTTGGGAGGTAAGTTAAGGGGAATAGGCAAGCGATCTTCAAGTGCTTACTTAATATGGACCAGCAAGTGCTTTGAAGATGTCTGTGAATCACAAACACAATATCGAAAAGTTAAAAGATGGAAGAAACAAGAAATACAACACATTATGGTGAATGTCATTTTCGAAACAATGAAGCCAATGATAATAAGATTGAAATAAATAATTCTCGGTCTAAGCTTTTACTCCCAATCGTGTTCCACCATCCAAGCATCCTCTAATTTTAATCCAGATTCTCTAAGATCACAACCTATGTGACCCCATTTCTCTGCATATATCTCCTCTCCACTTCTTATCAATATCTTTAGTGCTTGTTCAAAGCCTCGCGCGTCGCGATGAAATGGCTCTCCTTTGCCACCTAGTTGCCTCTGTTGCCAATTATTTCTTTCTCTTGGGTCACTGTTTTTCAACTCTGCTTCATGTCGTACTATGCTTACCAAACTTTGGAACCCTTCTCCTCCCATCTTATCTTCTGCCAATGCGTTCATTTCAGCTGCTGTTTTCGGGGGCATATCTGGGTTGTATATTCGACGGAAGAACAAGTTCAAATCAATCGTTCTCCCCATATCGATAACCCAGCCCGCCTCAGCTGTATCTAGCATTACACCCGACATTTGAAGCCTCTGGTACATATCGCAATCAGTTGAGTAATAACTAATCATCGGATCCCATCCTCCTATGTCCACGAAGCTCTGCACATTGTTTAACGCGAGCCAGTCATACTCGAAGAAGCGGATACCCCAGCCATCATATCCTTCCGCATAACTCGGATCTGAGGTCTTTCGTAGTTCCTCAACAGCTCGCATGTATAGAGACTTGTGAGAAGTCGCAGGCTCACGTTGCTGATTTAGCGGTGCATGGGTAAGGTCTTCGTCGGAGAATACGACCACATCCATGTGACTCCAAAAATAATTCCCCCAGCCATTTTCAAGCGCGGTGTAAATATAAAAGTTCTGAAGCTGGGCAAAAGTGAGGAGAGTTGGCGTGGAAATTACGTTGACCCCAAACACTTTTGTGAGTCGATCAACATTTAGATACGAAGGGTTCTGGAGTGTGATCTTTGACTTGGGACCAAAGTTAGATCTCATTGTACCGGTGTTATCCACAACGTATATATCCTCTGCAGGCCATCCTGCGGTAATATATGATAGGATACATTGTTGTAGTAAAAGCCAATTTCGGGTGAAACCTATGAAAAGGGGAGTTTTCTCGACAACATGTTTCTTTGGAGGTTTATTCCAAGATGGTATGTCTGGAAGAGTTTTGTACTGGAATTTATCGACAATTTGACGTGAAGAATGAGGGCTCTCGACATTCAGAAGCTGCTTATGAATTGGTCCTGGTGGTCGAGCTCTCACAGCAGGAGATGGTCTGAATGGCCTTTGTGACGGTTCGAGCACTTTCTCCTTGACAATCTCAACTTGTGTCGTTAACAATTTGGGCATCTCCTTCCATAAATAGAATAAGAGAACGACATATAGCAGGAAGAACACAGAAGCGCCCTTGTACCTCGCCATTTCCGAGTGTTTTTGAAGACAGAAAGAGGCATGACGCTCCAAAAGAAGATACACCTTCAGAGTTATTCATCAATCTTAGTTTAAAATACAAGACCAACGAGTTGGCATGTGCTTACGACGATACTATGAATAAGGTTATCAATAAGTTTTAATTGTGGGTATTGTACCTGAAAGTAACGCCCCTCTTTCTCGCAATTAATCACGATGTCGCTTTCACAATATGTTGTGGCCTCCCACCGTCTCGATCTATACTGGATTCAAGAGCGCCTATGGACAATGAACACGTATGTTTCTGAAGACTATGCATACCTCGAAATATTCTCGATGAAATATATCAAATAGATGTGTGGCGGCAGGAAGATCGCTGTTCTGATCTATGACTGCAGACTATGACTATGCCAAGTCGGGATCGCTGTTGTGGGCCGGCCCGTATTAGCTCTCCACTTGGTGACGCAGACGATTTGTTTCGGTCCGGCGAGCTGCTGACGACAGTTTCATCTCCATGATAGGTTTCAAAGCAAACATTTCGACGAAGGAAATGGGTTTGACAAATCGCAAAAGTCGCTATATCACGTGATCAAAGCTATGTGGTTGTGAGATTTCCTGTAGGGCTAACAGTGTGAAGGGAGCCCGCTCTTGTATCAAACAGTAGATACATACTAAATACACTATCCCAAATCGAATCATCTTAACAGATTATTCCGTGGCCGAAGACTCTTATCATGTAGTGCAACCTGCATGCAGCCTTAGCCCCGAACGTTTCTACGAGTAGAGACGCGGAGATAGGCCTTATATTGATGGAATGATTGTGTACTTCGGAAAGTTCAAGCCCCTTCATCGTTACGAGCACTGCAGAAGCCACCACATATGCATAACATATGTAAGATATACTCGGGATACATGTTGAGGCTCAATAGTGTCCCATGAAATTTGAATGATATTTCTTTTCAGCTCATTGCTCAAGGAAGGCATAGAGCCTCAAATCGGGGCGTAGCGCTTACATCACATGATTTTTATTCTTTTCAACTAATTAATCATTTTCGTCTTTCGGAAGGATTGTGGCTCGTTCAATAAAGGCACAGCCCTCCCTCCTCACTGCCTACTCCCCGCTCTCAAGACTCCGAAAGCTTGCACTTGTGATTCGCAAATTCTGCCTTACGCCGAATATTGGCTTTACGCGGCGTGCCGTGTTTGCATTTTTTTTTGGCATCGTTACGATCAACCAACTAATGCAAGTTTGCAGAAGCTTAGTTGTTGAGTAACCTTTGGTTCTCGCGATGACTCTACGCCTTAACTTCCCCTCATTATATGCACGTTTTACTCCAGGGAGATGGGATCACGAAGACGCATCAGTCACAACACAGCATAATCTGTCCTTTAGGTTCTAGGCAATCATCATTCTAATTGTTTCTAGACTTATTGGTTCATTTCTATTGGATAGAATTTGAGTCAAAGTCACCTTGGCTTTTAAAACTGCGAATGTTTTCATGGTTGTGGCTGAGGCTTGGACTCACATTTACCCTGTTGATTGATATCATCAAAGGCCCTCCGAGTTTTGGGTTGTGTAAAGCAACGTGAATTTAAAACCAGCGTGAATTCCACTCATTGATCGATTCCTTTCTTTATCTTTCTTCAAGCATCCCAAACTATACAAAGATTGTTTCATCGATTTTCACTACAGTAGGGGTGCACATTAGCTCGTCTATTCAGTCACAGATTTTGTTCTAGTACTGTCTATCACTACTAGTCAACCACTCCCCCATTGCCGCAAATATGTCTCCAACTGGAATCACCTTCCGGAAACAAGTCGATACTCTCCTCAATGAGCTATCAGACTGCATTGCATTTTGTAATCAGATCAGAGAAACCCGTCGACTAGGTTCCAAGCACGAGAATTTCGATAAGCTTGAAGACTCCCTCCTCCACTCGCATACCACCATTTCAGTTCAATATGATACTCTGCAGCGATGCTTTGGGCACCGCATGGCTGTAGGTGATGAAGCATCCGTTCAACCAATGAACAAATGTCTCCGGGCAATATCATCTGATATAAAAAGAAAACTTTACGAGATAGCCAACAAGACCACACAAACCGCCGGCTCTAGACAACTTCCTGGCTTCGTTGCTCTACTTCAGCACTGGAAACTCATTGAAGAAGACGCTTCCAACATCATAATCAGCCTTTCACAACGTCTAATCATCACACCACCTGCGTCGACTCCCGTTCCATCTCACACACTATCGCCAAGACAAGAATCACAAATCAGATCAGATCAGCAAGTTGTTTCCAAGGGTGATTTCAGCTTTCTAGTTGAACATATGCAAAATTCTTGGACGGAAGGATGGAGCAATGAACAGTTAGTTTACGTCAACTACTATGATCAAAATAAGAAAATTTTCGAAAAGCCCGAAGGATTCATCAAGGCAGTACCCACATCATACAGAGCTTCAAGGGCGGAAAATGTTATTGGATCGAGACCAAAGACCGAGGATTTGAATGAAAGAGAAAGAAGGAGTTATGCATACAGAGGATCGAGCCGACCACAGCGAGAAGAATCATTGACACAATGAGAAGCGGGTTATAAAAAGGTGCGGTTTTCAGGGATGAATGAAATGAGATACTTTGAGACGGAATGAAATAATAGTATGGTCACGGTTACAGTTACGGCGGTATGACATCCAGGTTTTGATATGGTATTAGCAAGGAGTTTTTGGAGGATATCGCAGAACAAGGCCGCCGGTGAGCGCAGCGAGGAACATCTTGAATGATGGATATTCTTGGAGTCCAACATCCATTGCAGTCATAATTGTATCTGTTTTGCGTTCATTCGCGTGGAAATAGTTAAAAACAATCGTTATCTTCCTCTCAGATGCATCATATGATGTTTGTACGTGAATATGTTTCAGGTGCCTAAGTTCAATTCAACTTTCGGGTGCACCAACTCCATATCGAAAGCATCATTTAGGCACCAGTAAGCACTTTCTTCTATGGTCTTGCCCTTCATGATTTGTTCGACCCAGAAACATAAGAAAATGTTACATGTCTGCGATTTTTACAATTAAATATGAAAATAAAAAATACATGACTCACAATGTAAAGACCAGAGTACGAATCCTGAGTTTCGATTTGAAGGGATGGCAAATCTCAACACGGGTTTTGGGAAAGCAGCCGTCACTCCATGAATAAGCCCACGAAAATTTCCTTAGCATCAATGGATGCCTGTGCCGCAGATGGAAAGCCCGTTGTTCTGTATTTTCCTTGAAGTCCAATCCGCCATGTGCTCTCTTATCTGCCATGTATCGATTGATGTGATTGGCTCCCTTTCAGCCTGCCTCCGCATTTGATTGATCCAGTCGATATCTTGCTTCTCATTGTGAACATGTTGGAATTCGCATCGAGCATCCATAAACCCCGGTCCTTCTCTCACTGTCATCGTCGAGTGTGAGATAAGAGATCGAATTCTCAGGCACTGCTCGGCCGCTGTTGTATGTCGAGAACAACTCCCACCACTTAGCCTATCGCCTACAGCGATATACGAATGATTGCTTCTAGCCAGGATCAGTTGCAGATTTTTAGGTAGATTCGGTTTATAGCAATGGTTTTGTGACCGACGACTCAAGGGTAAGAATGGCTTGGAAAACCTTGCGGGTGACTCGTAGCGTTCATCTCAAGCTTGTGAAATCCTTGTTCGAGAATATCCTACGACCCATCATGGTTCGAGCCTGGAAATGGATGGCGGGCAGGTAGGTCCTCGTCTACTCGCTGAATTAGTAAATCAACTGTATGCTACTCAATTGTCTTCAACTGCCCATGTCCATTTGTCTCCTCTCGATGTTGTGCTGAAGAATAGGGTCAGACGCGACGCGTTTTGAAGGCCTCGCGTAAATCACGGCGCTGAAGGGCAGGCTATGTTCCCGGCCCCTATTCTCCGTACTTTCCTTTTGTCCAACAATTCAAGGTCAACAAATTCTTAACGTGTAGTATAGTGGAAATGCAGGTGGAAAGATATCTAGATGTCAATCAAGTCAGTAGCATGTCACCGCTCACGATAAATTCTAGCCGTACCCCACGCGGAACTGCTTTTCCATGACCCCGCACCTGTCACTTTGACAGCCCCCCGGTTGCTCCAATGGACAGCTCATAAAACAAAACTTGTACCATGAATGACGGGATATCAGATTCCTTCGTGATGCGATATCATTGAAAGACATCCGGAGATCTCGAGTTACACCGGCAAAATTGAGGAGACCCATAATCAAAGTGTCTGAGAGGCGTGCCACAGAGATGCAGTAGCTTTGCATAAGATCAATGTCTTTCGCTCTTTTGCCATATTTCTCCATCATTCGTCATGTCGTCTCTGTACGCAGATATACCACTACTTCGACCCGACAAGCAAATTAGACTGCTTCGGCTTGAGCAATCACCATCTGATTGTGATGACTACTATTTCAGCTTGGCGGTACACGAATTCCACGATGATGTGCGCCCATCCTACATTGCCATCTCATACACTTGGGGTGATACCGTTCCACTCCTCCCAATAATTGTGAATGGTAAAAAGATGCGAGTACGTCTTAATTGCTGGTATTCCCTTTGGCAGATTAGACATCATGGTTTTACTGATTATCTGTGGATTGATTCGTTATGCATCAATCAAGATAACGATGAAGAGAAGAATTTCCAAGTTGCCATCATGGGATCGATTTACGAATCTGCATTGTGGGTTGCAAGTTGTATTGGCACTGGTGAGACCATCAGTGTGATGGAGCCCGCCTTGATGTCTGAGGGTGAAGAAGCCAAACTCGCCAGGATGAGACTTAGAGAAAACTTTGATCAAATACCATATTTTGATAGAGTATGGATCAAACAGGAAATTATTCTTGGTCGTAATATCACGCTCTTTTACGGACTGAAAAAGATGTCATGGGAAAAGTTTGATCTATTGATGAACATGGAGCAGAGACTGTTGGAGCGGAAGTTGAATTCAGAAGAAAGTGCTGACTCTGGTATTTTCGATGCTACAGATAATGCCGAAGATTCAAGTGGCTTTTACGAATGGAATCGAGCACAAGAGATGCTGATCCAAGAAACCGAGATGAATTCTGCCATATTACAACTTTGCAATCATCGCTCAAGACCAATGTCTGGTACGTTCGTAGACTTGGTCCTCAGATATAAAACAGCCAGGGCTACCAATTCCAGGGATAAAATATACGCACTTCTCTCCCTTCTCCCAAAAGAAGACCCCATCCGGCAAAACTTAGTGGTCGACTATGGACAGCCTACATTCAATTTATTTCACACGATCGTAAGATTGGTGTACAGCGCGTACGAAGATATAAATCATGGACAAAAGCATGAGGCCCTGGGTTTGATCAGGGAATGGCTGGAAATCGATGAAAAGAACGTGGAAATGAATGATTATCTGAAATCGATTCCCTTTTCACCATCGGATTGGCTATCTTCTTCGACTTCAGATTTGGCCGGTCCTTGGCTTAATGGAATCGATCCTCATATCATGCTCGATATCATTGAAATTTGCGACGTAGGTCCGCAGGATGAACTCAACCTTAGTCTGAACCTTAAAGCTGAAGAGTACACGCCTTTAGGCTTACTCCAACATATTAATACGTGGAGGCGAAATGATGAGAAATGGACCAAGAAATATATGCATCAGCTTGTGCCAATCAACCTTAAAACAACAAGAGTTGCCTTTATACGGCCAACCCTACACACAGATATTACTCCTAAAATGAAAGAGTTTCTTGTCAATGCAGATGTTCGAGCCGGAGATTTCATTGCAAAGATACTTTGGGATGGTCCCAAGTCCCCTTACCACGTCACAGCTGTCCGGATGGTAGCGCATGTTGTTTTGCGGGCAGTGGATGTTAGAGACAAACATAAAGGGGAGGACTTCCTCGACGACTCTGCCATGGACACCTCCGAAGACATGTTTGATACCTCTTCGAATCACCGCTCAAAACAAGGAAGTAGCCGAGAAGTTCTTCTCAATCTCCACAGCTGGGCGATTCCGGTGGGGCAAGATCTTACTCTATTGACTGAAAATGAAGAATCTGATTTCCCTTATGCATGTCAGAATCAAAGATTGGATAGATTAAAGCTACACCATCGGGACTTGTTAATACCACTGATTTTGAACAATAGACCGTTACATGCATTGCTGTATCCTGCACCTGAAGGTTCATACTTTTCAACAATTCAGTCGGAAAAAGATGTGGAATCTTGGGATCAAGAACGCCGGCCCCGCTCTCCCTCCAAGAGTGAAGTAGATTATAACTATCTCAGGGATGTACTAGGTTGAATGTTGCAAGCACTAAGGATGATAATATCGGCATTGACGGAATTTTGGAAACTTGTTGTATGGCATTGATACTCTGAGCTCGTTGACAAGGACGATTTGGAATTTGGCAATGTTTCAGAGCTGATGAGAAATGGAATTGGCCGATAGTACCTATTTGTCAATATTTGAGAATCTTCGTTTGTGTATCACCAATGAATAGCAGAGGTCAAAGTGCGACCAACAACCCCCATTCAATTTTTTCCCTCATGGACATGTACTTGTGCTTCGATAGTACCAAAAAGGGCAATGATCTTTTGATGGCCTAAAACTCGATTTTTGATGTCCTCAGCATTTCCCTTCCTCTTATTGGCCCGCGGGAAACTACCTTCACCCCGCTCAACGACTTACACACAAACTTCAAGGAAACTCATATTTCAAAAATTAAGAATCTGCATCTAATTATTTTTATAAGTAAAGACCAGGATATCTTCCCTCGGCACAGCAAACATTTGTGAACATACTTCTAAGTCTATCATCCCGACATATCGATGTAACTAATTAGGGGAACTTCCAAAGAAGATATATTCTGCTGTCCTGGGGTCGAGGGCAAGTCATTATCAGCAGTGAAAATGAAGCCATCTGAGATTTGAGGATAGCGATATAAGCTCGTGACTAGTAGTCAACAAATACCGGTGATGCTTCTCGTTATCACAACTCTTCTGACCTTTCGCCAAGCCCAGACTGGTTTACTACATTGGCTCCTTCAGATCCTCAAATGTATTGTCGTCTCTTCATTTTTTTCGTTTGATGTTTTCTATCTTCGCAGTAATTGCCCTCTTATATACCCCCGTTACCCTACTATCCTCAAATATGTCCCTCGTTTTGAATATGATCGCATTTACATTCCCGGCCTTGATCGTGAAATTACTACTAGGTCGGAAGTGCAACAAGTGAGTGATATTGCATTCTTAATTAGCTGCCTATTTAAGCAGCAAGATATAGCATTTCTCTCTTATTGTCAGACATATAATAAGATATCCGAGAAGGAAATAGACTATGTTTTATATAACTCTGAGATCTCAGGTATCAAGCATTATTTTGAGAGAGGAAACGTCTTGGCAATAGCTTTCATATCTATCTCGATATACTTGACAGGAACGCTAGTGCTTGGCAAGAATTTTCAGATCGTATGGCAACAGGCAATGAAATCTTCTCCGTTCGGTCGGTATCCCTTACTCAGTAAACGGAGCTTCGAGAAATACTCCGTTGGCTTAATAAATATAGAATCAAGGATGACTCAACATGCTTTTCTCTTATCCAATTTCTGCGATATGATCGAAATCTGTATGAGATACGAATAGACTGGACAATTGTCTTTGTTTTATGCTTGGGCTCAAAATATTTTCACTTCGTACTAGCAAGAATTAAATAGCAAGACTCATGCAGAATGCTGCAAGTTTTATTAAAGGCGCAGCTCGCTGCATACTCTCATCAGAAGAATTTTGGGAAATCCAGGTAGAAATTCATCCGTCTCAGGCGACTTTTCTCTTTGCAATAATAAAAAGATAAGTGGAAGTGTTTCAATGAGAATTCAACACCACGGTAGTCGGTTGGCCTGGATCATCTGAACTTTGAGCCCCTCACAACCTAGCTGACAGAGCTTGAGCTCCGGGTAATATTGACTACTAAGATACTTCAAGATAACAACATATACCTAACCTTCTGACGAAAATTCCTCGAAATTCTTGTTATCGGTTCCCTAGACTATGAAAAACGAGTGGCAGTGATATATGTGACAATAGCGGTAAACAACAAGAAGCATAGTACAATTACTCTTTTCTTTCGTGACGATCATGGATAAAGGGACATCATTTTGGAAGTAACTCCCAATTTGCCAAATGAGACTAGGTCAAAATGTTGGTAGCCAGAGCCTGGATAAGTCTTGAGGAGGTGTTTGCGCTATGTGGATTAATCAGTGGTATTTGGCTCTTTTATTTTACTCGCTCTTTAGTTGCGCGACAGCATGTGGGAATTTGGATATTGTGACTTGATTTAGCAGACCAGGCAGACCCAGCTAGCTTAGAAGTTTCTTGGGTATATATGTAACATCTAAATCAAGAGTTATTCTCCAAGGATATCTACAAAGAATCGAAAGCTCAATATCGGGATGGTTGTTGGATTGATTTTCCAAACCCTTCAGTTGAAACTGAATTCTATAAATGGTTTATGAAATTCCAAAGTACTGTTCTTTATACACTTGACCGCAAGTATGTCACATCAAACGAAAAAGTATTGAGAGGCTCAGAGGTCGTACACAGAGCAATGAATCTGACAGCAGATTTACCCGCAAGTAGGTTCATTAAATAAAAAAGTTATCAGAAGCTAGCAGTTGACTAGTTTTCAATTAATTATACCCAGCTTCGAGATTAAGGGGTGAGGAGTGACAGCGAGACGTGATACCGACAATTGAGTATTTTTAGATCTTATAACAAATACTCGAAAAATAGGAACGAGCGCGCGGACACTTAACTTACATGATTGATTCTTATCAGAAAGCTCAAATAAAATTTTGCTTCATACCCACCTAGTATTTCTATGCTTTCACGATAGTTCCTGCTCCTTCAGCCTGGACCGTTCTGAAACCTTCTAGATTGTTGTGTTGAGATGATATGTCTAGTGATTTCACCGTTTTTATATCCAACTGTTGCTTAGTAATATTAGGCTTTGCTAAGCTCATTTCTGTCACTCATGTTCCGATGTAGGGGTATGGAGGATACACGATAAGCTAGTTTGGATTTACAAGTTTGGTGAGGTATCAAAGTCTTGGGGCGCTCTAATACTTAGAGTCCATAACCTACTTCAACAGGAAGTGATTGCGTGAAAGGTTCTCTGAAGGATAAGTGGTCTTGGATTTCAAAGGTATCAGTTAGGCGTCGAGATTATCATATGTCTTTTTGGATAAACTATAGGTTACGGCTTCCATAGCGAAATAAGTTTCACAGCAATAATCCAATCAATGTTAATATAATAATCTGACAACAAATTCACATCAGAGTCAGAATACTTCATCAATTCAACGCTTCTATAGATAGCACTAATCATGTTGACAGAAACACTACATGCTCTTCTTACGTGACAAACTTGCTTCTCTCGGGCATTCCCTCATCAAGTTCTTGGTCAGAATTTGGAGAGTGTTTATATACAGATATCTGTTAGATGTCCAGGCTCCTCCTAACCTTTGCAAAAACTCCCCCCTTCGAATTCCCAGTCTTTTTATAACCACCTGCACTCATCTTTTTCTCGAGTCACTTGCGCAACCCTTCGACGATGCAACTTACCATATCCATGATATTCGCAACTCAATGATTCACTGTATAAAAATATAAAAAAAAGTCAAGTGATGTCATTGTTGGGTTTTACACTATTGTACAGGTCAAGTAAAGTGCAAGACTCCATTCTAAAACGTGGCACGAGGAAGAAATGTGCGAAGCCTGATAGGTAACCTTCTTTGCTAAAGATAAATCATGCACATTAAAATGCAGCCATGTAGATCCGAACAGTCATGTGTATTCTGCGAGGTACTAACTGAGACTAATCAACTGTAAAATGAGTTGAGGTAAGAAAAGACAACACTAAGTCAATATGATAAGTGACAATAATCACTGAAGGCGTTCAGAAGAAGATCCTGGTCTTTTTCCATTCCTCGCAGTATGCTTTCTAAGTACAAATTCATCTCGGTAGCGCATCATTTGGAGAGTGGAATAAGGTGGAGGAATAGAATTGAGATGGTTTTCGTGTCACGGTTGACAATAAGAGAAGGATAGACGAATGATGCTAAGATTTTTTTTAAAGGCAATTAATCATTCCACTTTATGGTAATCTCAAGAATAGTATGCTGTTCATCGTTACCGGTAGTGTTCAGACAACGAATCTCAAGCAACTGTTCGAGTCACTCAGCAAAATCTGTCAGGATTTTTCATTCTCACTCGTTGTCCTGATATGGAAACTGTGCCGGAGATTCACCCAATTACTAATTGATTATTTCATTATGTTACCCCAAATATCACCACAACATGACTATATATAAGACTAGCGCTAGTTTCCAGGTTATAGATGAGGGACTAGATTCCATAATTGCGACGAGTTCTTGGGATCTAAATGCAGTTATAAATGAAGATTATTGGATCTGAGGAATTTTCCATGACACGCGAGTCTTTCTAACTTATGAGTAAAAGGAGAGTTTGATTTCTAACAGCGGAAGGAGGTTAGATGGGCCACGGATAACTATATTTTTGGCAACAAAAAATGGATACAGGTGAATAGATACAGATGAATAGATAGACATGGCAACGATTTTATAAGAGTAAATAAGCATTAATACTGCCACTTCTACGTATACACACATGCTCCTTGTAAACCGCAGCAGAAATAGATAGTCAACAACAACAGCTATAGAAAAACGGTAATTTGCAACCCCCAAGATACGAAGATTTCAGACGTCGAATATCGGATGGTAGAGGAACGTAGCAATTCGAATGACTACGGGAGATGTTTCGCCAACATTTTGCTTCAGAATGATTATCATGTTGATTTGATGGAAGAGAGGTATTGCGGTTTAGAGCGGAGTTCTAAATATCTGAGCCATGAACTCGTATTCGTGGGGATAATATGAGGTTTGTGAATTAATAGCGGTAAACGACATGTATTTATAAGGTCTCCGAACGATTGTGGTGAAAGTAAAGTGGGAGTATCGTCAGGGAGAGGGGTCACTTTAGTTGAGTATATAACTAGTCATAGACCGTTCAACCTATCCCTTATCTCCCGTCTCATATTCTACCGTCTAGCCTCCAGAATCCAAAGTACTTGCGCCTATCATACTCATCTAAGCACAAATAGTACATCGGGGCCGGTTTGAGCAGCATGTATCTTCAAATCACACCTTGTATCGATTTTACCAAAACTTACTCAGCAGTCACAATTAAGTTCTGCAATATATATTATGAAAGCTTTACCTATCGTCCAACACTCACAACTCATCCACATGGACCAGCGAACATAAACACAGATCCGAAACAATAACCTCCCCTCACCCCCCAAACCCTCTTTACCCGCCCAGCTATTTTCTCGAGGACTCCAGCCCGTCAGACTATAAACAATCCAAGCCCAATCTCAAGTCCAATCTCAAGCCTAATCTCGAGCCTAATCTCAAGTCCAATCCCAACCCATCAAAGCAGATAATCCAAGTATGACATCAACCCCGAAGAAAATATCCGAGATCTTCTCTCCGAGGTAGATTTCCGTTTCACAGTCGATCAATCTCGAGTGACAAGTCTATGGCGACGATTCGAAATTTAAGACAACGCAAAGAAGCCACCGATCGAATAAAAATTAGAATCAAGGATCGGCAGTGCGTTTTCCTGGGTTAGATTCGCTGGAGCAGAATGGCAACTGAGGATGCATCTAGATTTCGAGATTTTTGGTGAAGGCTAGGGGGTTGTGCGGGAGTGGTGGGCGTTTACGTGGTAGGGTATGGTGTTCTGGTGGAGTTTGATGCGAATGGTGTGGTAGATGGTTGGGCCTCTATCACGCTGCCGTTGAGGGGGTGAGACAAAGGCTGCTTGAAAAGGATTGGGCGTATGTCTTTTTATACACTATCTATTATGATTGGGCATGAATTCCATTTGTAAATTTGGTGTACATAACGGATAGATCTTGTCTACTTTGTGTATTCCCGATGGCGTGAAGATCTCATGTTTATCTTATCTCCATCTCTGATACTCTATCTGCATTGTATACGCATATGCCATCATGCATCTAAAACATAATCATCAGACACAGGAATGTTAAGGAATAGCAAAATACTGGGGAAAGAGATAGTTCGATGTAAAGCTTATCTCTCTCGCTGTCAATTACAGCATATGTGACTCTAGCCCAATACTGACACGGCAGGTATATCTCCCACCTCCACTCCGGGCTCAATCTCACAACGTTATGTTACGTATAATGCAAAGCGGAGCAGGATAATCGACGAACAGAGAGTCCAAGAGCAGGAAATGAAGCTATAAATACTATTCCGCAGCTGAAAGCATTACTAAAACAAGAAGTTTTCAGGATGATTAACCGCTATGGAGATGGGCTTTAATTTTGACTTTCGAGTCCTTGAAAAGTACTTGGCATTTCGGAGCGCGAAAATCCGATAAAAGTAATCGCCTTGTAAAGCTCCAACACAATAATAAATTCTGTAGATATTTCTCTTCGTCTGTATGTAGCGACTTCTTTTCAAATTTTGATCGACGCAAGCCTCACTTGAGCTTCTTCCATCCCCGTCCAACCGTCCTCATCCAAACATAGACATGAACACAGCACCCACTCCACTCAGTCTACCACTCAGTCTACTGACCCCCAAACCCAAGCCAGCATCCAAAAATCTCAAGTCCAAACTCTACTCGCCGATCGTATTGCGCCTATCACATAAGACCTCGCACCCACACACGGCTCGGATTATATGGATATGTTCCGCGCGCGCAACACAGTCACATTGACTTATGCAAAGCAAATCACTTCTAGCGCCCATAGCCATCGGTCATGATAGGATTTCTTAATTGCGACAAATTATAACACGTTGTCATCACACATGATCGATATCGAGATGTGTTTGCGAACTGGGAAGTTTTTCCAGGTATAACGAACGTAAGATTGCGATACTGTAGGGATGATGGGGCTGGAGTAGACAAGGGGCTGTGTCTATATCAGGAGATTATAGCCGTGCATATTATTTGGAGGGGGGGTTAGATGGGGATCATGATTTTGGGTGAGGGGGATGATGATTGATTGTGGGTGATGGATGGAGTGTCAGTGTGAATAATGATGGGGTTAGTGATGAGCATGGGGTATTTGTGCGGTCAGGAAGTATACCTAGGTAGCATACTCCACCTTGAGCACGTACCATAAGATGGTAAACTTAAAAGGGAATAAGTATTGTGGTAGAAATAGTAGAGTACCGGTAGTCCCTTATTAATAAAGTATACTTTACTTTCTTACTGTACGAGTTTGAAGCAGAGTTATTTTGCTGAGGAAAAGGAAATAAGAAAGAAAGAGACGGATGAAAGAAACCGCCGAGAATAATCTTATTCATTAACCTAAGGTCTGGTGGTCTAGGGGATAGGGCGAAGGAATGGTGAATAAAGCGGTGAATAACAAATAGGATAGATATAACTATAGAAAAGCATGACTCGTAAACGCGTAGTTTTAATAGTTTTCCAGCTGCCAAATGTTATCTATCAGCTCTAATGGGATAATTGTAATTCCCAGTCCGGAGCGAGCAACATCCCCATCGTAATCCATAAATCAAATTGTGAATTATGCATGCACTGACATTTCCCAGCTTCCAGCTCTCTCTTTACGCCCATTTCCAAAAGGCATGTGTCAATTTTCAAGCCATCGTACCATTATTCAACATTAAGAAGTGATGCAATACCGTGCGCAGAAACAATAATGATGCAAGGTAATACTATGTACGCACTAATGTTCAATATTCATGGGGATATCTTGCTGCTAAATTCGCAAAGTGTTCACGGGGAAATAGTTACAACACAGGTAGTTCTGAGGAACGAGAAGATAGCTTAGTATTCTGCATCAGATAAGTCTAAGTTCTGTTATTGCTGGAAGATAGCTTAGTGACCCGCATCAGATAAATCGAAGGTCTATCACTGCGGCCCAAATTTACGCAAAGAGGACATGGGAAACAGAAGACAATAATAGGGAATGGAATTGGAAAACCCGTGACTGTGTTCTACAAGAGAGTTTCATAGCAATCAATTATTTGATAAAGACCACCAGACCTGGATCTATTTTTCTCAAAACATTGACACAGTGCCGACCCGGCAGTTGACTCGAGGTGGTGTCGGAGAGTAAGACAATGTATACTCGCTGTATTGTCATTACATCGCCTCGGGATAAAATACCAGGAAGAAACTGGGGATCTCTCGGGATCACCGATCTGTGTGCCATGCCTTGGTTGCTGTGCCGTACATCGCAATCGTACGTTCATGAAATATGGACATTTTTCGGGTCATTCATTGCCCAAACCCTATGCGAAAACTTTCCAGGCTATTATCAGTCCGTCTGTGTCCAGAACACTGGCAATGACTTCATGGTACATAACTCGAGTAGTGGAGGACAGAGAATAAGCAATAGCACAGCCACCTCTCATCCATAAATACGAGTGCAGAATCTAGACACTGGCCCAGATATAATCGCCATCACACTAACGCCCTCATATCCACTCATACCTCGTATACGCCAATTCTCTCTCCTCCCATCAATAGCTAACGATGCACTAACAGAAAGTTTAACAACTTACGGATGAGTGCAACGAGCCAAGAAAACGTGACATAGGTGCCTGTAG
Organism: Sclerotinia glacialis; assembly: GCA_002162575.1. Classification (NCBI taxonomy): domain Eukaryota; kingdom Fungi; phylum Ascomycota; class Leotiomycetes; order Helotiales; family Sclerotiniaceae; genus Sclerotinia; species Sclerotinia glacialis. The sequence goes on along the minus strand of NGKH01000035.1, from coordinate 60,970 downwards.
GTAACGATCTCTGTTCCCGTCGTCATAACGTAGTGATAAACTAAGAGCACTAAAATGACGATCACACGGGACGGAACCTATTCAGACTACTAAATAAGTATTCAAGGCTTGCTTGCTTATTGACGGCGCGTATACTAACTGTACTTATATTCCGTAGTTATACCATACTATATAACACGGGATATAGTTAAAGTTGCGTTAAGAACATCAACCAAGCATCACTTAGCTCTAGAAGCTCCTCTAAATAAGGGGTCTCTTATTGTTTTCCTTCCGTCCGCTATTTGGTTTAATGTCTTCCACTAATATAAACTCCGGGGAATTCGGAATATTAATCACCTTGATATATTCGGAATAGAACATTTCAGCCCTTGAATAAATTGCGTCTTGATTGACTTACGTCTTGAAATATGTCTCAAGTGCTGATTGATTGATTCCCAGTCTAAATGAAGGAATTCATTCGAGAAACCTTTGAGATTTTAGGGTTAGCTTACCCTACCCTAGAGTCTGATCAGGGGCAAAGACACCACCATAACGGCCCGCAGTTCAAGCTCTGTTTTGTGCCTGGAGCCAACTTTAAACTCTGATCAATTAAACCTCATATATACATGATATTTCATAATATATCATAATACCGGTATCCATCCCATCCCATCCCATCCGCCCTCAGATCAGACTTTATAATCTGGTACCGTATTGAACAATCCGAACAGAGCAATAATAATGGAATCTCCCCAGTGATCTTGGCATTAATCAATCAGTACAGTACAATACTCATTGCCCCGTTCAAACCGATATGATAGATATAAAGGTTACATTACATTTATTTATCAACTGGGCATTCTCATTCTCATTCTCATCCTCATCCTCATCCTCATTCCCATTCTCATCTTAACAATCCTAATTTTCCAGATCCAAAGTACCGGGAACTTTCAACGCCTATAAAAAAGTACAGTGGGTGAGACCTTTTCCAGATGATGGAGAGGGAGGCGTGCATATTATTCATAATATTAAGTAAGTACTCTCTCTCCTCTCTATGTGCAGTGGGTAAAGCAATTTATCTGTTAGATTCCAGAATTTCTATCTAGGTCGATCAATCAAATCAATCAAATCAATCAAATCAATCACAAATTAAGGCAAACCAACCAAATCAGATAAAATTCCGGCAAATCTAATTTTCCAGTTCCAAAGTCCTGGGAACTTTAAATATACGAGTAGAGCCGAGTTAGTGAGACTTTCTGTAGTGATGAGGCGTAATAGTCATTTATCATTAATTAATATATGATATCATAAAATAAATTAAGTTGCAAAGGGAGACAGACAGACAAGCACCCCCACCCATCCACCCATCTAACCAACAAACTTCCAACCAACCACTTCAAAACTACAGCCATTCATTATTCATTCTCCCTTCCAAAAGATGAAATAGTGAAACACGAAACAAAAAATCAAAAAAGTTGCGCCCGCCGGAAATCGAATCCGGGGCCCATCGAAGTTGTTCAACGTCTCTTGGAAATCAAGAATTATGATTGGCAACGATGGATTTTACCACTAAACCACAGGCGCTGGATGATTTCAATCGCTAATTTGTTGTTGCTTGTTGATGTAGGGATTGGCGTTATTCAATACTATATACTTATCCACATTATTCCCCTACTTATACTTAAATGATTGGTATCCGCTAAATATTTTGACATATTCTACATATATTGGGTAACATTCAAGATAGCTGTAGAGTTCAAGTCCATCAGAATGTCAAAAATCCCTTCATTCTTATGTGCAGCAAAGAAAAAAAATAAGAAAAGAAAAAAATTGACAAAGTAAGTAAGGAAGCTTATGTTCGCAATACGCCTGTTACAGGTAAAGTGTAAAAATCTCCGTCCCATATTACTTTATCGCAAAGCTTACCTTACCTACAAGCAAGCTTACAGACCGCTCAACAAACCATGACGATGATAAGACAATGACTGCTTCTTCGAACAGCGAACCTGCCGTGCATGTTTTTCATTTACTCCTTGCCAAGGCCTTGAAGGAGTCCGTTCTTGTATTGATGGGATATGCTAGGCTCGTCACATGTCTTTGCATTCTTCGTGGCTTTTGTTGTACTTTGTACTCCATAGATGGATGTGAATATGCAAGGTGATGATGCCGCTGGACTATTCTGGTTGATCAGATAGATACCTGTCCCCTCGGGAAAATCCTTTTAATTGGTTTTGAATGCGCAGTGCGGATAGTTCTCGAGGGTATTATCCATAGTTTGAGTGATGAGTGGATGTGAATGCTTTCATAACCACCAGCATTACAGTAGATATGAAGATAATCGTTGTAATCACATCGGAAGTTGATCTTAATGGATCTAAGACTTCCGAAGCTCAGCTCCCCTGCCTCTGCTTATGCTTATGCTTATGCCTATGCTTGTGAGCAGTGAGGTAGACCGTTTTCTTGGCCATTCGTGCGCAAGTAGATATTTTGTGAAAGATCGTCATTTTTAACCCATTATTTTCCGGCTTCGAGGGACTACCGTAAGAGTGCCGTGCAGGTCAATATGTCCGAGCGGGAATTCAGTATCCATAAATGTCCATTGAATAAAAATAAAGTCGTAGATGATCATGGAGATCCTCTCCACATCATTCTCATACTTCAAACAGAAGCCAGTCCAGCATATCAAGCTGTGATGGTTTTTGATTTCAAAAACATGGGAGCGTCGTGATTGAAAATGAGCTCGGTCCTCCATACTAACATCTTACCCGCTGTCAAAAATGAAGTTATTGAAGAGTTTGTCGATGATGTTTATTAAAAATGCGGGATTGATCAATAGAGGGAAGTCTTCGCACGTGTTTGATCCGCACTCGATCTCCTCGAGTTCACTTCAAGTCCGAAACAACTTACAAGGTCTTGTTGGGCGAAGACAACAAACAGATCACACTGTTGTGTAACGGGTCGGGCAATTATGAATCGGTATCAAAATCGAACGTTGCGTTGAAGATATTTGATAGAAAGCTAAGCCAGTCGGAAGTAAGTAGTTTGACGGAATGTAACCCATATAGTTGCCATCCCGATAAATCAGCCAACCATTCTTCAATATCTGTTGATAACTTTCCACCCCGAGCCGTGCCGTTACTAGAAGAAGAAAGGTTGGCGTTTGCATAGATGTACACTGTACACTATCCCTCAAAGTAACCAAACCGAAATAATTTTGGGAACGTGCGCAGGTCCAAGATTGGCTGCATGGAGGCTGCATGGAACGGCGATAGCAAGGATATGGGACCCTAGAAATGTCTCATAAACCTCGAAGAAGCTCCAAGCTTGAACGGGTGAAGGGGTTGTCTGCTACTTACTTTGAAGAGAATAATACGAAAATCTAGCCAGTGGTGATTGAATTCGAATCCTTCCGACATGACGACGTTGTTTGGATGTTGGACCTTCTTTTCTTGATTAGATTGAGCATGAAATGAAAGGTTAGCCTGTGGGTCCAGACAGAGTTACAAAATATCATGACAAGTAATCACGAATCAAGGAATAAACATGGCGGCAACGCAACCACTTGCCATCACCACTGCACACTTTCGCCCAGATTGCATGCAATCGGATCGAGGTAGAGGAAGAGTTCTGATGGAATCATCCCAAGTCGAAGGATTTATTGGCAATTGAGTGCTGCAGGAACCCACCCTTGGTGACATGCTTGGTTAAAAGTGGTGAATATGGCTTTTGGGGCAAATATCCTTCCGACCTCTAGATTATCGTGAGGCTGTCAATGATACCACGACAAGATGAGCCGTGAATGGATCCAGCCAAGGATATGTATGGCCCAATTCATCTGCTACAATATCAATCTACATGTACCCGTATACCTATGTAGCATACACGATGTAGGGTCTGTGTGTGGTGCATGCCATGGTTGAAAACGGTTGTAGCTGAAGGAGAGGTTGAAGGAGAGGTTGAAGAAGAGGTTGAAGAAGAGGTTGAAGGAGAGAAGGTAGGAAATGTTTTCTGGCAACCTGATTCTACACGACATGAAAAGCAGCACAACTTCATCCTTTCTCGTTTCCAGGTACTAGGAAAATTCGACCCCATTTTTCGAAGCTGTCTCAGTTAAGAGAAATAACCATAACTATTTTCATCCATTCGGTAGATTAGGTACATACATTTTGCCCTATGAATTTCAAGGGCATCGTAGATATCCAAAGACGCGCAGCTCCCCCAAGGCGTGACTAGGCCGGCACCTCGGTAGTCCATTTTATTTCAGGGGAGTACCGGATTTTACCCCAAAATGGAAACGGAAATGGGGGTCAGTAAAATGAATACTACCAATTAGGAGTCCCTGTAGGTAGAATTCCCTTGGATCATCCCTTCAAGTTCTTGCCAAAGGGGAATGAATGGATGAAGGCACATGTGATATCAATATCACACTTTGTGGCCTATAGGAATCCTTTACCTCGAATTCACTCCTTGACTATTCCTTGAACAAGCATGAAAGAATGGTAGGTAATGTGTTGGTACGATGGAGCTGAAGAGGAACGGATGATGTTTTTTCTTTTGTGTTTGGTAAGCACTTTTTAAGTATTTTCTTGTTTTTATTTGGAGATAC
>NGKH01000035.1:30571-56320 GCA_002162575.1 Sclerotinia glacialis | reverse complement strand
TTTTTTGGCATGCGATTTGGAGAATTCGCTGTTCATGTCTAACTAGGTACTTTGTTCCATCAGTGTATGGTTAACCTTTCTTTACTGGATAACCCCCATTAATGCCCAAAGCGACCCGAGTAATATAAGCGATTCTTTCTTATGTGACTTTCTTGTATGACTTTTCTCTAATTCCATAAGATCAAAGTCAAAATCCTGATCCTTTCAAGTTTCATTTCATCCAGCAGAACCCTTTCCATTATCTCTGGCAATCCTCGGTTACCTAGTTCTTTCCATTTGTAAAGCAAAGTCCATTAGCCATCAATTGGTTCAAGGCAAACCCGAAGATCCTACTCTGTTCTGTAGTATGTGCAATGTACTCCCGTACATAACAATCTCATGGGCACAGCTCTTTAATTGGCGTGTGCGGCCGTTTCGTCCCTCCCTCTTTTGGACGCACACTTTACTTTGCACTCCACTAAATCTCACGAGTACGGAGTAGCCCCTTGCATATTGAATTAACGTGCATCTCTAAACGAAAGAAGCAAAGAATCCCTAGTCAGAGAATCCCTAGTATAATACGGAGTACCCACAAACTAAGGCTAGGGGAGGGCAAAAGGGTCGACTAGGGAAGCAAAAGCCTAGAGATCCTTGTTGATGGCCCAGAACTCATCGATTGGAACCTTCTTATGTACTTTTTCATGTTTTCCTGTTCCGCTGACAGAAAGTGTCAAGATAATTGGAAGGAGAGAAGTCAACAAAGGATGCTTGATCAGCCTTTGATAGGGTCATGTGTAATGTCCTCTGAGAAAGACCAACATAAGTCTTACCAAGGTCTAAAAGTCGCACACACGAATACTATAATCATCTTTCTGGGTTGTTGCCAGAGAATCAACGGAAAATCAATTGTGAATCCTGGTCAAAACCTTTGGTAATAATAACTGGGGAAGATATGATACCCGGGCCAAAGTTCGGAAAAGAGGAGAGAGGAGAAGAAGAAAATAAGTCAAAACGTCGAAGAGTGGAAGGTCATATTACATCAGTGGCTACCTACTTCCTCCCCTCAATCCTTCGTCATCCGAGATATATAAAAAAAAAAAAAGGAATAAATTCAAAAGTAAAAATCACAGTGACATGCTCATGGCACATTGCCTAAATCCGGGGAGCCATTCATTCTCCACCAGGTAAGGGAAGAAGCACAACGCCAGGAACTCCGGCCAAAGGAAGATAACGGACCTTGAGTAATAGAAAAGAGAATGAGGGAGAGGGGGGAAAAGGGAGAGAGATTGTGAGGGAGAGAGACTATGAAAGAGAGAGGTAGAGAGAGGGGAGATAAAGAGGGAGATAGAGGGAGAGGGAGAGGGAGAGAAGTATAGAGAGATAGAGGAGAGAGGGAGAGCCAGAGCGAGCTTACTCTAATACTATATACAATTAATACCACTCACTCATTCATTCACTCACTTATCTACCAACCATACGACCACAACACAACCGCTCCTCATATAATCAACTCACAAAATTAATTGATTTGAATTATCTCCCATCAAATCAGCCGATAAGATTCAAAAGGCAATCAATCTCTCCTCAGAAATTCAATTCAATTCAATCCAATCCAATCCACTTCACTTACTTCACTTCAGTTAACCTGACTCCACCTCATTCATTCATTCATCTACTTGACCACCAAGATACTTTTTTTTTTCATTAGAGAAATAAGAAGGTTCCAAGGGTGCATATGCAAAAGAACGATCGACCGAGTCAATTCAAACAACCCTTGCGTTTTACCTGTGCATCAAAGAAATCCATCACCATCATACACAACCAGGGCAAGCAAAGCAACCAACACAACCAAAGCAACCAACGCAACCAAAGCAACCAAAGCACAACTCAACAACCTTGAAGATACCTTGTTTTAAGTACAAGTACCCACTCACCCACACCCATACATACATACCTTTCTTTTGCTTGTACCTCCTTCATCCCAATCTGCCATTCTGCACATCTACACATCTACACTTCTACACTTCTGCACTCCTGCACTCCTGCACTTCTGCATATTCATCCGCCAGCGTACGGACAGGTGGGGGTTTACCTATTGTCTTTCCCGGTCTCGATTCAATTCCTCGGTTTCCTTTTTTTAACAATCCAAGTTTCAACGCATTGATTTCTCGCGTTTGGAGCATCACCGAAAATCATAGCCACATAAGTGCATCCGAGACCCCCAGCGTTATTGACAAATCGACTGGCTCCATTCAGCTCTTTTAATCTCTTGATACACCTGGATGCACCAATAGCTTCGCTGTCAACTGGTGTCAAACTTCACTACATCCCGACTTCAATAAACTTTGCCCCGTGGCGAAAGCTTTATCGCGATTCAGGGTCCTTCACTCACTTATTCCCAACTAGCCATTCGGGTCTACACACCCACGATAACGACTTGATTGTTAAAGCAGAGATCAAACTTCATACACACACACTCACTCACACTCACTCATTCACTCACTCACTCACACACACACACACACACACACATACACACACGACTCTCCTTAAACCATACACGAAACGCCGCAAAGAAACACGGTCGTCTTTTCCTTTTTTTGAGTACTGGTAGTTATTCGCCGAAATCGACTTTTTGGCTTGTTAATTGGTAATTCTCTCCCGAGACCAAGGTTCAGCCGATTTTGGTATGCACCTTTCCATCCCAGTCAGGCTTCATGATATGATATGATATGATATGACATTCCACATTCCCCCACTCCTCATTCCTCGCCATTGACCAAAACAAAACTTTATCCTTATCCAAAGTGTTCTTGCTAATCTCCACTATCATTATCAGATTGTGTTGACAGTGCGACGAATACAAAGGTCGAATCGAACAGGAAGCATTGCGAAGAACAACCTCAAAACAAACATCACAATTAATACGCAACATACCAAGTAGATTATCACTCTGTTGGACTATATCGAACCTGAGGGCGGAGGAATCTGGACATCGTCTTGGATTATTCGATATATTCACAATTTGGAAATCTACCCCAAACCTTCCAAGTAGGATATTAATTGGAAAACACCCATGAGATCTTTTTGAGAGCTGGCTCATCATGGTGAACTCGCAGGAGTCTGAGCATTCGAAGCGCACGAGTGCACAGGTAGCGCCTCTTGCAATACATAAGGGTCGATCGCGTGGGAATAGCAACGCATCTTCCAAAAAACACAAAAGGAATACTTCATCCAAAGGTAGTAGCCAAACAACTTCTACCGGAAAGCAATCACAAATCACACCTCCTGCCACTCCCAATGGTTCTCAAGAGAACTTGAATCAAATGGAACCTCCTCCACCTGTGTTTCACAGCTTCCTAAGGGCTTTTTACCCTTTCCACCCTACATATGCTATCTCGGATTCTACGGTCACGCTTCCATTAAATGAAGGGGATGTGGTTTTAGTACATTCGATACATACCAACGGTTGGGCAGATGGCACATTACTAATTTCCGGCGCGCGTGGTTGGTTGCCCACAAACTATTGCGAGGCCTACGACCCAGATTCCATGAGGAATTTACTCAAGGCATTGCTCAACTTTTGGGATCTCTTACGGAGTGGTTTAACTAGTGATAGTGAGATATTTGGAAATCAACAGTTTATGCGAGGGATTATTGCTGGTGTTAGATATCTATTGGTGGGTATTTTTGGGGCATTGTGAATCACAAATCCTTGCTGATACGGGAATAGGAAAAATCGAACTGCCTCACTCGCGAATCACCAATTGTACAGAGCAATGATAATCTTCGAAAGAATAGAAAGGCCCTTTTGTCGGACCTCTCAGCACTGGTCAAGACAGCCAAACAACTACAGGACTTTGCTACTTCTCCTCCAACGAAAACCGACGCGGAGAGTGTCAACGACCTTATCGATGAGATGATTTTAAAGGCGTTCAAAATTGTGGTGAGGGGAATAAAATTCTTGGACAACTTGGAAGAGGATGCGAAACTTCGACAGCCCCTCCATAAAGTCATGGCAACCGTTGCTGAGGAATCATATGTTCCACCTACTCCACCAGCGGACTCGACGTCATTTAGCGGGACACCGCATGCAGACCCTGCAGACGACACGGCATCCCACAGAAGCTCTATCCGAAGTTCGGCAAGCGGCGCTTCTAGTTCCCTGCCATCGGAAGAGCAGAGCAAACCACAGTCATACAAACGGATATCGACTGCATACCCAGCTGTAACCTCGCGTCCATTATCTATTTCTTCAACACAGGCTAAAAGGGCTTCCGTATCTCACCGTGTTTCACTTATAGCCCCCGTACCCACTGAACAACGTCAAAATCTTGTTTCCGAGAGATTAAACTGTGCTCATGATACCTTTCTCTCATATTTGGGATCCTTCATCGGACGGCTTCATCTACAAAGCCAGTCTTCGCAAGATTTACTCTCATCAGTGAGGCAGTCAGTAACCGCGGGTGAAGGGTTGTTGATTGTAGTCGAAGCAGTATGTGCTCACGACAGCCAAAGCGCCGACTTGCTGAACAATGCTCGGAACGCAATGTATGAAAAAATCAGTAAATTAGCATTGGCAGCTCGGGATATAGTTATTTCATCAGGTGTGGATGAAGACGATGTTGTAATGGCTCAACAAAATGGAGGATTACTAATGGCGGCCACGGGATGTGTCAAAGCTGCCGGAGAGGTTGTAGCAAAGACTAAGTTTGTGATCGAGCGAATCGGTGACTTCGAATTTGAACAAGTGGAAGGCCTTGGAATTAATGTTGCCTCGATAGGTGTCGTGCCTGGACATGCGATACAAGAAGATGAAGTTGTTGAAGACACCTCGGAACAACCTTCATCGCGTCCTCCTCCACCACCATTAGTGATTCCAAACGTTTACGAGAAGCCATTACCGGAAGTACCCATCGATTCCCCGCCAGCAGCAGAAATCAACCGAATGTCCCATCGACTTTCGAATACTTCCATTCTACCTCCACTACCCAAAATGGGTGCTCCTCTAATGAGCCAAGAGGACTACAGTCCTTCAGATCGTGCCTCGACAAGCGATGGAGAATTTCAATCATACAGATCAGCCAGTATCGCCGTATCCAGTACAGGAACTAGCAGCAGTTATATGCGAGATTCAGAGATGAGCATGATTTCGCAGACTTCTACTCGGGCGACTACGCCGGACCTCGCATCACACAAACCAAGAAATCAGCCATCCATATCAAGCATCAGCATGAGCGAAAGCCATTCGACTTTCGCCGATGATCCATATGACCTCGAGTCAAAAATGCTTGAGAAGACTTTCGCACACGAGTTGCTACATAATAAAGAGGGTCAAATTACAGGTGGTTCAATTGCCGCATTGGTAGAACGACTGACTACACACGATTCAACTCCCGATTCAATGTTTGTTTCGACATTCTACCTCACGTTCAGATTATTCGCGTCGCCCGTTGAGCTTGCCAAAGCTCTGGTTGATCGTTTCGAATATGTTGGCGAGACTCCACATATCGCAGGACCTGTGAGGTTGAGAGTCTACAATGTATTCAAGGGCTGGCTGGAATCGCATTGGAGAAAGGTCTCCGACTTTGCTGCACTGTCCATCATCGAAACATTTGCGAATGATAAACTCATGGCCGCTCTTCCTGCCGCGGGCAAACGGCTTCACGAGCTAGCCCAAAAGGTATCTTCTATAGATGGACCTTTAGTGCCCAGGCTCGTTTCTTCCATTGGAAAGACTAGCACATCCCTCAGTCAATATGTACCAGCGGATGTACCGGTCCCCCCTGTCGTCGTAACCAAAAGCCAAGCAGCAGTTTTGAGGAACTGGAAGATGGGTGGGAGCAATCCTTCTATTATCGAATTTGACCCACTTGAATTGGCCCGACAGTTGACCATCAAGGAGATGAATATCTTTTGTTCCATTATGCCAGACGAGCTTCTTGGAGCCACATGGACCAAGGCCAGAAAAGGTGGTTCTAGCGCGGTCAACGTTAAAGCTATGTCCACATTGTCAACAGATCTTTCTAATCTCGTTGCGGACACAATCTTGCAATATGATGATGTCAAGAAAAGAGCAGTTATCATTAAGCACTGGATCAAGATTGCGCACGAGTGCTTCAAGCTCAACAATTATGACTCGTTGATGGCAATTATCTGTTCACTCAATTCATCTACTATTGTCAGACTGAAGAAAACTTGGGACTTGGTTCCTCTAAAACGAAAGGATATGCTCAAGGCTTTACAAGCAGTTGTTGAGCCAGAGAAGAATTACGCAGTACTTCGACGCAGGCTTCATGATCACGTACCTCCATGCCTCCCATTTGTCGGTACCTACCTCACAGATTTGACATTTGTTGACGCTGGTAACCCACCCACAAAGCAATTAGCTGATGGTACGGCGGTCATCAACTTTGACAAACATACCCGTACAGCCAAAATAATTGGCGAGCTACAACGTTTCCAAATCCCTTACCGTCTGGCAGAAGTTCCAGAACTTCAAGAGTGGCTTCAGGCTCAAATTGTCCGCGTCAAATCTGCCTCGGATAATGAGAATGTTCAGCAATACTACCGAAAGTCGTTACTTTTGGAGCCACGCGATGTCTTGGTTACCAAGCCCAGTCCTGTGGACTCAGCAGTTTCCTTCAGCTCTGCACAGGGAAAGGATAAGTTTGATATCTTTGGATGGACTCACTCATCAAAGGATAAAACGCCAACACCCATCTAAGCAACTTTTGACATTCTTTTCACCCGTCATCAATTGCACTTACTCCGGATTCGGAACACATTACATACATATCATGACATTCATTTGATTTGATACCCCCCTCCACTTTGAATAGCGTTTTAGCGAATGATCTTTTTACCCATGGAGTTTACACACGGCGTTCTCGACAGCTTGCTCATCGAAGCGATAGCTGCCATTTTATTTGTCTTACACCACACTTTTACATACTTGAATACCATCACATTTGGGTATCAAGATTTGGCCCTGGGAGGGATCAAAAAGCTTTTTTTTATACTCATAATTGTAACTGGTCGATCAGGAATTGTACATCATATTTTTCCAACTCTTTCTTCTTTTTTTCTATCTTGTATTGTTCTTATTACCGCAATCCCAGATGGGTGCGCAGTGAAGGTTATCATGGTCTGTCTAGTATGGTCGGGGAAGATGGTGAGGTGGATGGGGTTGAGGGAATTCAAACGGAAAACATGCATTTTGGTATGGAATCTCTCGAGGAATTTATCAAGAGATATCAATAGGGAATTGACCCCTGGTTATTTGCAGCATTAGCAAAAGCAATTGGTATACGGGTGAGCTCGCGCTCGGGTTCTAGTTAATTCATACGTTGATATTGGTATTCTGGCCGGTGGGATGTATGGAATGGGATGGGATAAATTATATATTGCTTGTGTGGATAGGGTTGGAAGACGGGAATGGACAGGTTGAATGGATTTTAGACGAGGTTCATGGATATGATTAGATGAGGTTGATGGGATGAATTGGGGAAGGAGGACAATAGTTAGATACCAATACCAGGCAGAAAGGCAAGGCAAGCCACGGCAAGGCCGAAAAAGAGAAAGGTTAATGAAGATTATGACCAACATAACTTTGGTTCGTGTATATGTTCTTGGTGATCAACTTTTATGTGATGTTATGGTGAATTACTTGTCGAATAATAATTGAGGAATCAAAGAGAGAAGGAAGGTTTGATTTGATGTTTTTGATATTTTTGATGTTGCTAGTACTAGACATTAGAGTTGAGTTTTTACGTTCATGGTGTGTTCGGAATGGAGTAGTACCTGGATGTTCGGTGCCCGATTTCAAGGGACCGATGGTAGGGGCCGATAGGTTGGAACTTGGAGGGGATGGAAAGTGGGGTTGGAGGGTGTGGTGTGGGAGTAGCGAATTAGAGAGGGGGGATTGATGAGTGGTGAATGGTGAATGGTGAGTTGGTGAGTTGGTGAGTTGGTGAGTGGTTACTAAGGAAGTGAGGGGTGAGGAGATACCTACCTACGGAGTTATAGTACCGGTAGAACAATGGTTAGATGATGGTGTTCTAAAGGATGTATGTAGTTGATGTTTTATATAATATAATATATTAATAGAATAATAATTAAATGATGGTGCTTTATACAATATAGTAGAACAATGGTTAGATGATATTGTTCGATTGCTTTGTAGAGCTTTAATCTGAATGAATTGGTCAATGTATCTCTAAAATCTATAGATCCTCAAATATCTACTCATATACACTTTGGAGATACAACTTCTTCTTCCTACGATTGCACCATTTCTATCTAAAAACTTTGATCAACTCCACAATTGAATTTGAATCCTATGAATTCCTTGGTCAAGTTGGGAAAAACTCTGCAAATCACGTGCTCGAATTCTTATCTTCGTCAGACTCTATTCTCAGCACTAGTCCTAGGCGGGGTCCTAAAGACTACCTAGCTTAGCAACCCCTCTTTCCGTTCAGGGCACTAATAACTTCTTCTACCTACCTTTAAAGAAATAACAAAATCCTTTCTCTTCCTTTTCATCCTCTCACCGCTTTTCATCTCTCAACAACTTCTTCCTCTTCTCTTATCTTTTCATCCTTTCTACAAATACATCCATCAGATCATTTTGAAAATATCTTCAAATTCTTCATTCTTCTTCTTCTTATTCTTATTTTCTCCACAGAATTGAATAGAAGAGATCAACAATAATCTCCGACTTCGCTGTCTAGTTTCATCTCACTAGCACGCCATCAGTTGTTGGTTTAAATACCTTCACATCAACAATCTCTTCTACCTTCATCATCTCTCTCCACAATCGCAAATATGGTTCAATCGTAAGTGTTCTCTTCTGCCATACGCTCTACACTCTATTAATCGTATTCACCATAGATCCGTTCTTGGTTTCCCACGCATGGGAGCTCTCAGAGAGCTTAAGAAAGCTACTGGTAAGCTTTTTCACCTCTCGACATTACCCCACATTGTATCCTAACAATATCAACAGAGGCATACTGGGGTCAAAAGATCTCTCAAGCTGATCTCCTTGCTGAGGCAAAGAGACTTCGTCTTGAACACTGGAACATTCAAAAGAAGGCCGGTGTCGATATCATCCCATCCAACGACTTCGCCTTGTATGATCAAGTTCTCACTCACATCCAAGACTTTGGTGTAAGCTTCTCTTTCTTTCCTGCAAACTCAATGTAACCCCGCTGACCATGATCTTCACAGGCTACACCAGAAAGATACACTCAACATGGTCTCGACCCAATCGATCAATACTTTGCTATGGGACGTGGTCATCAGCGTGATGGTGTTGATGTTCCTTCCTTGGAGATGGTAAAATGGTTCGACTCAAACTACCATTACGTTAAGCCAACTCTTCAAGACAACCAATCCTTCAAGCTTACTTCAGACCCCAAGGCTGTTCGTGAATTCAAGGAAGCCAAGGAGGCTGGTATCACTACCCGACCAGTCTTGGTTGGTCCAGTTTCGTTCCTCCACCTCGGAAAACCAGATCGTGGACAATCCGTTGACCCAATTGATCTTTTGGACAACCTTTTGCCAGTCTACATTGAACTCCTGAAGCAACTCAAGGCTGCTGGTGCCGAGACTGTTCAAATTGATGAGCCAACCCTCGTTTTCGATCTTCCATCCAAGACCAAGGCGGCTTTCAAGCCAACATATGAGAAGCTCGCCAGCTTAGGTGACGAGATCCCAAAGATCGTCCTCGCTACCTACTTCGGTGATATCGTTCACAACATTGATGCTCTCCCAACTGACATCTATGCTGTTCACGTTGATTTGGTCCGCAACCCAGAACAATTGGAGACTGTCGTCTCCGCTTTGGGATCAAAGACTATCTTGTCCGCTGGTGTTGTTGATGGACGTAACATCTGGAAGACCAACCTCAAGCGTGCTATTGAGACTGTTGAGTCTGCTATTCAAAAGCTCGGAAAGGATCGTGTCATTGTTGCCACTTCCTCTTCCCTCCTCCACACTCCACACACCCTTGCTAGCGAGAAGAAGCTTGACCCAGAAATTGCCGATTGGTTCTCTTTCGCTTCCGAGAAGGTTATTGAAGTTGCCATCATTGCCAAGGCCGTTACTGAGGGACCAGCTTCCGTTCGTGCTGAGCTCGAAGCTAACGCCAAGTCTGTCCAAGCTCGTGCTTCCTCCAAGAGAACCAATGACCCTAAGGTCAAGGAACGTCAATCTAAGATTGTCGAGAAGGATTACAACAGAATCTCCGAGTTCCCAGAACGTATCTCTCAACAACAAAAGGCTTTAGGTCTTCCTCTTTTCCCAACCACCACCATTGGTTCTTTCCCACAAACCAAGGAGATCCGTATTCAACGTAACAAGTTCACCAAGGGTGAAATCACTGCTGAGGAATACGAGAAGTTCATTGAGAAGGAGATTGATGATGTTGTCAAGGTTCAAGAAGAACTTGACCTTGATGTCTATGTTCACGGTGAGCCAGAACGTAACGATATGGTCCAATACTTCGGTGAACGTCTTGATGGTTATGCCTTCACCACACACGCATGGGTTCAATCATATGGTTCCCGTTGTGTTCGTCCTCCTATCATCGTTGGTGATATCTCTCGTCCAGCACCAATGACTGTTAAGGAGTCCAAATACGCCGTCTCCATCTCCAAGAAGCCAATGAAGGGTATGTTGACTGGTCCAATCACCTGTTTAAGATGGTCCTTCCCTCGTGATGATGTTCATCAATCTGTTCAAGCTGAGCAACTTGCTTTGGCTCTTCGTGATGAGGTTGTTGATCTTGAGGCTGCTGGTGTTTACGTCATTCAAGTCGATGAACCAGCTCTTCGTGAAGGTCTTCCTCTTCGTTCCGGTAAGGAGCGTGAGGCTTACCTTGATTGGGCTGTTAAGTCTTTCAGACTTTCCGTCTCTGGTGTTCAAGATTCCACTCAAATTCACTCTCACTTCTGTTACTCTGAGTTCCAGGATTTCTTCCACGCCATTGCTGCTCTTGACGCTGATGTTCTCTCCATTGAGAACAGCAAGTCTGATGCTAAGCTCCTCAAGGTCTTTGTTGATGAAGCTTACCCACGTCACATTGGTCCAGGTGTTTATGACATTCACTCTCCTCGTGTTCCATCTGAGCAAGAGATTAAGGACAGAATTGAGGAGATGTTACAATTCCTTAAGCCAGAGCAACTTTGGATTGACCCTGATTGTGGTCTTAAGACTCGTCAATGGGCTGAAACCAAGGCTGCTTTGACCAACATGGTTAATGCTGCTAAGTTTTACCGTCAAAAATATGCCAACAAGGCATAAATTTCACTTCATATCCATATGTTAATAAGGGGATGTGATTGGAAGATGATATCATGAGTTTTTTTTTTTTTTAATGTCTTGGTTCTTTAACCAATGGGAACGACTTCAACATCGGCGTTTCTTGGTTGGGGTATTTAAGACAAAAGCGATTTATTATGAGCGTTGCTTGGGAGTTTTCAACAGCATAAGGCGGTCGTGGGTAATAGATGATCCATCAACCGGACATCTTGGTAGCGTGGCGTATCAAATATCAAATCTGATGAGGAACGAAAAAGGTGATACGGGTATGGAACTCTTATAACGTTAAACCAACTTTACTATCTTGATGATTGTTAAGGGGGACGATAAGAGTGGTTTTTGGTGGAGGTTGGTAGATGTGATAAAAGTAGATAAAATATACCCTTTTCAACCGGGAAACTATATGTGTTGATGAGAGAAGTGATGTGACTTGTTGTGATTGCGTTATTTGATATATTTGATTACTTGAACTTCCTTTTGATAAAATTAATTACTTCCTCCTGTTCTATTTCTGAATCTTCTTGTTGGGTACTGGTGCTTAAAAGATGAGATGTAATATTGTTGGAGTAATATTATATCCATGATATCATTCTAGCAATTGCACCATACTTACGGAGTTATTTAAATATATTGCTACGGGAGATAGCGGCGATCATCCACTTTGACCTTAGATTTGATAAAAATCCATTGCAGGCAAAGGAAGCCTTGATATATTTGAGAAAAAAAAAAGTTGCCGGGGTTGAAGAAAGTGCAATTAGGAGTTGCGTTTATTGCAGCACCGCTCGATGGTGTGTTAGTAAAGAGGAGACTAGATGGGTTTGCGGATATGATTATGGAGTTTGTAATCAGTTTTGCGTCGGGGATTGAAGTTGTGGTTAGTAATACGGATTCTGACCAGTGTAGAAAGGATATTATGCAGGCTTGTAAGGAGAAAGTGGAAGAGCTGATGGCTGACATAAAGTTTTTGAGAGGTTAAAAGTAGCTAGAACGCTTGATTTGACAATTGACAAGATAATAATATCCTGGCTTACGCTGGATGGGATGTGCTGGGAGGTATCTTGCAAATTGGTGTCGTGGGCGACAACAATGTTAGAATAGTCAAGTTGTGAAGTTTATAAACAATGAGAGGCTGGAATCCATAATTTTTGGTGATTTTGACAACTTTCACGAGATGATGGGGGTTATATGTCCTAGCATGGTGGCTACACGTGCAAATCGACGTGGCAGAGGTAAGGCTGTACAGTCAGGTAATCAGGAATGGGCTTCAGCGATTACATATGTCAATGGTGAAGGTGGTAGCATTCCTCCATTTCTAGTGATTCAAGGGGTGTATCACCTCTCCAACTTGAAAAATCTGGGGATAACAACTCGAGCTGATGATGTATCTGTCATGGGAATCACTGGAGGGATGTTGGACCGACAAGCGTGTGGTGCCCCTTGAAGTCAACGCCTTTGGGAAGCTGGCCGATGAAAAGGATTTGTCAACTCTAATCCACCATTTCGAAGGATATGTACTATAAGTTTGAGGGCCTTTTAGTATCACTACCCCATTATTTTGGGTTAGGGTTACCCATTGGCGTTTTATATCTGGAAACTTCAGAAGGGGGGGGAAGGGGGGGGATCAGCTTAACTCGAGATTGATGAGAGTGTGAGATCTTGAAAATATCAATATTTAAACAGGTTCAGAGGGAAGCAATATTTGATCACATTCCCAAATAGAAAAATCGAGCAGCATAGCAAAATTGGTTTGTATGCTATTACTGTGTACTTTGTTAAATGAATGGCTAGGATCTAAAATTTAGATCCAAAAAATTCTCAACCACTTTTCCGAATGTGCATCCAGATATCACTCCTACTCATATCATATGAACGAAACAATCCAATCAAACCATCAATCCGACTTCGAACCCTGCGCCCGACCCGATTCACATGATGAAGGTGACCTGATTGTTCGCGCCATCTGATTTTACTTGTCGGAGCTGGCGTGTTCTTTCCCCGCACCGCTATTGCCAGCACCGCTATTGCCAGCGGAAGTGCCGGTCGCGCTGCCGATTTTGCTGTTGTGGTCGTAGGCTGATTGAGATCGGGCTGCGAAGCCGGAAGAGGACATGTCTTTTCCGCCGCTGGCCTGTTGGGGGGGGAAGGGTTAGGTTTTGTTGGAGTTGGGGCCGGGGTGTAGGAATAGGGGAGAGGGAGGGAGGCATACCTGGGTGGCTTGGATGCGCGAAGCATCCTCCTTCGTCGTCTTTCCGGACATGATTGCTTTTTTAGCTGGGATGGGGTTTTGATGGGGTTGGTCTGTAGTATCTCTGGTCAGTAAATGTCTATCGAGAATGACTTCCCATGTATTGACTTCCCATGGAGAGGGTAGGTGGGTAGCGTATAGAGATGCGGAGAGAGAGGAAGTCAACAGGGTGAATATGTAAGATCGACCATCCGAATGGAACGAACATCGGGGAGTATGAAGCGAAAAGATTGAAATACTTACAGACTGGTTTTGGCTTTGGATTTCAGATCGATGAAGGATGTGTATGCTAACCTGAAGAACGAAGATCTCTGAGGAAAAAAAAGAAACTTGAAAGTATGGGGAGCGTGGCTAGATATTTCTTCCAAACACGACTTGGGGAGTAAATGGTCCGCGTTTCACGTGCACATAAAAGGAGGGGGTCGATGTATGTTGCCGATGAGCATGAGGCCGAGTGACTCATGTACAGCGAGGAGTAGTAATTGCTTTGTCCAGCGCCCGGTTGGTTATGTGCATTTCCGCCTGTTTAGGTTGCCACCCGTTTGAGCCGCATCGAATGATAGCAAGACTAGAATCATGACACTGAATATCGTTGGCTTTGCCGGCTTTCTTGTATGCTTCTACCCGTCCCAAAACAAGAAGAGACGAAAAGTCCCCGTCTCGGTCGTCTGATCACTGTAGATCCTAACGGATAGCTGCACGGTGAGGCTTTTATTCAAAGCATAGATGTTGCTCTCATCGAGCGATTGGTTGCCAGAAATGGTGTCATCCCGTTTGCAAACGCGGTGTGACTAATGAGGATGATTGTTAGAGCCGGGTTTTCTGTCACTTTGCTTGGACCTGTATTTGCTGGCGCGTTATTGACAAGGCAGGCGATCGATAGTTTTGTGGAATGGGATGTTCCGTCAGGTGTGAGTAGAGCGTGTCTATTGGTGTTGGATGTGCTGATGCGGTATTACTTACCATATGGCATCGCTTGTCTTGCAGTAGGTCTGAATTGAGTGGATGGCTAGATGATCAAAATATTGTGGCATTTGAATGGAAGAACAGGGAAATTGATAGGTATACGAATATCTCCACTATATCAATATTCTATACCTATGGCGACAGGAGAAGAGTGTGACTCCAGTTGATTTGAGTTGCTTTTGATACAGGAAAAGCTGGCTACTAGGTCATAAGGCGTATGGTCGCTCGTTATCATCCCTATTCTATTTCCTTAGCACAGAGCTCTTTCCGTGACGAGGGGAAGTCCAATGGAAGTTAAGCAATGCAACTTCAGTAGAGAGGAATTCCTATAATATAACCTGCCAGCCGATAGATGTCCGTAAATCCCACTCGAACGATCCATCCAATCGTGACTCTGAAGACCATCCTCTCCTCCAAATTCCCATGCTATCTCGGATATTCGTTGTAAAAGACAACCGAGAGGTTTTGCCTAGGATAAGATTCTCCGGGTTGATATGCATGTGTGGATGAGGAGGAAACCTTGAAAAGGAATAAAAACTCGCTGCTATGAACCTATTGCTTTTACAATTTATTACCTCGGAAGGAATTCAGGGAAAGAGACTGCTGTTTGTCTGGGCTGGGATGTAACTGTAGACGAAACTATCAAATTTTGTTTCTGTATAGACCAAAAAATTTATACTGAAGAAGGACTCATGTACTGATCATTTGCGTCTTGTTAAAGATCAAGGTAGATAGGAATGGTAATTTGCTGTTGCTAGACAAAGCAGAAAGTGTTTGTGTAGGCTTGGGTTTTTATTCAGGACTCTTATTTCAGCAATAAGTCAGGTTTCACCCCCTGTCTTTTATTCGGTGCTATCATTATTATTACGAAAATACATGAATTTCGCAGCTATTACTAAACATCATTCTCACCACATCCCATCTATGATAGATCGAGAAAGGATTGCCAAAACATAGTTAACTTTCAACAAAAACACAATTCTCCGGATATATTTTTGTGGGTATGTTATGCTCAGATAGAAAACTCGGCAGTCTCGTAACAATAAAATCACGCTGCTCACCAGAAGAAAAAAATAACCCAAATCAATAAATTAATGCGACCATCAAACCCACAGACCCGATAACGGACCCAGCATTAACTTTCCCAACACCTGAATTTGAGGTTTGTGCAGCAGCGCTGGCGGAAGAAGAAGCCGGAGTAGAGGTAGCCCTTGTGACTGATGAACTTGGGGATGATGAAGAAGCTGCGGCAACACGAGTGGTTGTTCTTGTGTCTGAAGTCGTTACGGTGCTGCTGCCGGAACTTCTAGTAGTTGAAGATGTAGCACTTGCACTTGAAACTATCGTTTGCGATCCATCAGGTCCTGTATACTCGCCTGTATTCACGTTTCCGAAGCCGCCTATATCATCCGTGTATTTCCCTAAGAAATCAAGTTAGCTTCAACGTCTAATATTAACTCATAGTGCCCAGTATGCCCATGAGTGTAGGAGGGGAGCTCACCAGTGGCTTCATCCAAACAAAATAGTGATCCGTCGGTATACTGATAGCACGTCTCGCTGCTCGAACAAATGAGAGTATCACGCGTTCTCTTCTTCTTGCCGCATGCGGATCCTCCTAGAATATTGCATGAACCTTGCTGCTCTGCGTCGTAGCAGGCTTGCAAAGCCTCAGAATTATTCCCAAATTGTTCGGCACAGGGATCGGAGTTGCATTCTTGGAGGCAGAAAGCGTTGGTTCCACAAATGATGCTACAATCTGAAGAAGAGATACCTGAAGAGCCACTTGTAGTGCTACCACTTCTTGTCCAAGAAAGCGCATTCGATGTCGTGCATGTAGATGAAGCCAGGCTGAAAGGCAGGACGGCTAACAGTACAGCTTTTGTAGGTAGAAACATGACTAGTAATATAGATGTAGTGCGATTGGGTTAAATAAACAAGAATGAATTTACAAATAATAAACTGAGAAAATAGTATTGTGTATAGAGAAATGGCCTTCAACTTAAAGGTACAACTTACAATTGGGGATACAACGACATCCTTTAAATATTTACAACGAAGACCGACAATAGTGAGTGCAATGAGCATGGGCATTGTGCGAATTAGAATTCCATTGGCTCATTTACGAAAGGAAACTTTTAGTCTATGATCGTGAACGACAATCAAGGGAAACCCTGGGTCAATTTTGGATAAGTCTGTTCACTCATTCGCAGAGTAAACTTTTCTGGATAGCTCGAAATTTCACCACAGCAATTGGATTAAGATCGAGCCAATATCAATAAATGATCAAAGGTCTCGAAGTTTTCAGCTGTATCTATGCACTTGGTATATAACGATCTGAACATGAGCCATCCAAAACCTACACATATTTAGTCCTAAATACTCCGGCCGTAAACAATCAAACATAGCATCTGTTGATCGATCTGCCACGGACTATCGTCTGTGATCCCGATCCTCCCCACTTCTGAGGATGAAAATTTAAGCTTGTTATTACTTCTTTGAGTCCGCTTTAGAATTGGCGGTATAGCATTAGAACCGAAGTATTGGAAGAGCTTCATGAGGAGGGTATCGCGAAACTTGGCTTGAGTTAAACTGCACTTGCAGTCTCCATTACTCGATACCTGCTAGATTCACTCGAATTCTGTCCATGTTAACTTTAGGACTAATGCTTGCAGTAAGAGGTACATCGGCGCTGCAAAGATAATTGATTGGGATGATGGAGAAACGAATGCCTTTCGGCCGGGGCGAAGTGAGAAAGTCCCGACTTTTCTGATGACTAATCATCTTATGACACAGTCACACTTCAACATCAATCCTCTCGTAGTCTTAACAACCTTTCGTAGCATTCTTTTCCGTTGCAAGACTGCGCAGGGAAACGATGTAGCACTCGAAGCGTCTAATATTAAATTGGTTACAGTGCCTGTATCCCGCTATATCCCAAACCTACCCACCATCCAAGCCAAAATATCTATACGTACCAAACCTATTATATCACATGACTCTTCACTCTTCATTCTTAACCCTCACCAGTCTTGTGACACTAGTTCCGTCACCCAATACCTCGACCTCCTCTTCAACTCTATATCTGCCCCATTTAGGCAACACCCAAAAAACCACCACCCACCACCCGACCCCAAAAAGGATAATCCCCACACCCACAACCGCATAAGTGGCGTACCAGAATCCCACATCAGCGTGTCCTTTCTCCGGGGGGAAAAATGGTCCCGCTATCAAGGCCAAACAAACTGCTATCCTGATCCAAACGGCTGGTAGCCAGGCTTTGAAAGGTCTTTTGAGATCGGGACGATTGTAGCGCAGATAAATTAAGCCCAGAGAAATCGCTAGAGCAACGAATTGCCCGGGATAACCTTCGACATCGAGGATAAAGTTGTATACGTCGCCGCGGGGGGGTATTGCTATCACGAGAAAGGAGGGGATGTAGTGGACTATCAGACCGCCGAGTGGTGCGCCGAAAGGAGCCGAGGAAGAGAGATATTTGGAATAGGGAAGGAAACCCTGACGGGCGATTTCTTGATTTACGCGAGCCTGATGAAGGGTTAATGGTGATTCTGGTGCAATAGTGTCCAATCAGTGGATGGTTGAAACATGGTGCGGAACTTACGAGTGTAAAGGTAACCACCATAACATTCCCTGCCGCACTAACCGCTACAGCCAATGGCAACAAGATGCGTCCTCCAATATCTCCGAAAACTCTCTCGAAGAATAATGCGGCGATAAGCTGTCCACTTTCCTTCACTTCTTCAAGCGGAACCACCGACAAATACGCGAAATTCGCTAGTAAATACAATGAACAAGCTGTGAATAACGCAGCCGGCGCAACAGTTTTCAGAGTTCTCACAGGGTTCTTAACTTCGTTAAGAACATTATTGAGATTTGACAGGCCGGCATAAGAATACGAGACCTTAAAAACAGCGGTGGTCAAAGTTCCCCAATGCCAATTTGAGCCCTCCCAAATTCCATCCCATGAAAACCCATCTCTTGATAATGTAGGAATGGGAGCTCCTGTTTCCGGAAGCTTCACTCCAAACGCAACGACGTAAATTCCTGTGAATGCCATAAACAATACCAGGCCCATTTTAATCCATCCTAATAAATTCTGGATCCATATTCCTGTTTTAAGAAAGCATCCATGGACGATGGTGATCCAAGTGAGGAGACCTAATGCGATGGCCTTTTGCCCTAGTTCTGTGCCCTCGATTCCAAAGGCAAAGAGTATATATTCGCCAAATACGATACAATTACTGGCAGTGAAGCCTAGTAAAACAGCTTGTACGGCTACCAGTGTGCTAGCCAGAAACCGTGGTCGCGGATACGTAAATTCGAGGTAGACCTTTTCACCTCCGGATCTTGGGAGCATACATCCATATTCAAGGGAGATTTGGAGTCCAAGCCAAGCTAGCAGAGAGCCAGCAATCCAAAGAAGGAGTGCAAGACCAATGCTACCGGTAGTTTTAAGGATAGGCCCAGGAGTTGCGAAGATTCCGGAACCAATAACTCGGGAAATGACAAGAATGTAGGCACTAGACCAAGAGAGGTTTCGGCCCAGAGTGCTAGTTTCAGGAATGGTATCGTCTTCTATTTGGCGGGAGGGTTTGGGAGGCGGGGAGGAGAGGGGGTTGGTGTAATTCGAGCGGGAGGATAGAAGAGGCTCGGATTCGAGGGCCGAGGAATCGGCAAAACTTGTCGCTGATGACATATTGGAAGGAGGTCGAAGAATGGATCTACGGTCGCATTGTTTTCGTGTGCTAATCTGAATACTGTATTACTTTAGAATCATAGATTGCCATTTCATTGCAAGTATTTACATCTTATGTGAGACAGTCAGCCTGGAAATGGAGTTGTTATCGCGCTGGGATGTGGTGAGTCGAAAAAGGAAATTCGATATCCGATGAGTTGAACGATTTTGAAATTGTGAATGAGCCTGATCAAGAACGAAACAAAACAAAATTGTTTACAGTGAACTTCGAATATCTCCAGAATGAACTGTGCATCTTTACATTTTTCCCAAAATAATTATTGATAGCAAGAGCGACAACTACATGCATCTGGCCGTAGCTCATCTGCTATGGTGTTTTATCCTCCTGGCCATTTCACCATCATCTCACCATCGAAACCCAGCCATATCAATGATGCCATATGAACTACATAAGACATGTGCTGTATTACAGCCACACAGGATAACAGAAGTGCACATCAGCTCCTATGTATCATCTCATGCAATAATTGCGTGCTCTGATATCCCAATCCCTCGTGATTCGTCGGAAAACGACGGATTTTTTGAATCCCGGATACAAGCTGGCTAACCCCCCTCATCACTCTCACTGTGAGCTTTGAAATCAAATAAATAATGTCATGGAATTTTTTGGTAAATTTGAGGATTTGAATTTGAATTTAAGGAATGAGGAATCATTTTTGATCCCGAGTCCTTTTCGGCCGATGCTAACGGCAAATAATGCTTGAACCAACCCCCAATTCCCACCCCACAAATTCTAAGTCTGAAGATTAATTGCTTGAAACATAGAATTGCACCATTCCGGTGATCATGCACAAAAGTGCGGGGTTGAAGAGTACGTCAAGAAGAATTATAAATATTAGACTGCTTTGAAATCATACCTGGATTAATAATTATATTCATCAGTTCGTACCCCAAAATCAGCTCATGATCCTGACATGAAAGAGTACTTATACTCGTAGGTTCCTAGATTTGTAGTTAAAATATATCTATCTCAAAAGAACAAGAACTCTCATCACACAACCAAACATTATCTGCTGAAAATACAAAGACACAAACACAAATCATTGACAAAATGTCCACAACACTCACCGATCAAGCTTCCTCGGAGTACATCACCAAGCTTGATACCAACCCTTCCACACCTCACAATATTCAAGGGGTCCTAAACTATCACCTTGACTCAGAAGATGGTAGCCCACCAGCCCCAAACATCGTCAGCAAACCTAGCACGTATGAGCGCCCTGTAAATCCCGTTGAAGTTACTGTCCACGACATCCGCGGTTCGGAAGACCAATATACGTTGGATACCACTGGTTTCCAGATTGTGAATCATGTTAGCCAGGAGAAGGATTTCGTTGATGAGGAAAAGATCAAAGGTGATTACTATAAGGAAACGGAAGAGTTATTGAAAAGAGAGTGAGTAGCCTACCATGAGTCTCATTCAGTGCAGGACAACTTACTTACCCAAAAATAGAACCGGGGCATCTAAAATCTTCATCTTTGACCACACGATCCGTCGCCAATCTCTCAACGGGACAGACTCAGCGCCTAATACCACCGGCACAGCCAATGAAAACTCCAGTCCCATTGTGGTCCACGGTCCCGTTCAACGAGTTCACATTGATCAAACCTATGTCGCCAGTGCCAACCGCGTAGCCTATCATCTTCCCGAAGAGGCCGAGAAACTTCTCAAAGGTCGTTTCCAAATCATCAATATTTGGCGACCCATCAAAACAATTCTTAAAGATCCTCTTGGTGTAGTGGCTGCCAATTCAGTTGATGACAAAGACCTCGTTCCAATCAAACTGATTTATCCCGATCGCGAAGGAGAGACTTACGGTGTTCGCTATGATCCGGGTCACAAGTGGCATTATTTGTATAAGCAGACACCTGCAGAGGTACTTCTGATTAAATGTTTTGATAGTAAAACTGATGGAAGAGCGAGACGCGTTCCGCATAGTGCGTTTGTGAATCCTGAACATGAGGGGGAGGAGAAGAGAGAGAGTATCGAGGTTAGGGCGTTGGTTTTCTACCCAGATGACACAGAATAGGGGGCATTTTGAGGGATATAGTAGGCTTGCAAACATGTTAGAAGATTCAAGGGACTTTGAATAACATGGTTTGCTCTGAGTTAAATTGTGCAGCGAGGTTTAATATTCAACATTACTGTCGTGGGAGTTGAGGAGTTTTGTAGTTAGAATCTCATTTAACCTTAACCTTAACCTTAAATTCTTTTCAGCCACAGTAATCGTGGGTCGTCAAATCATAATCAGAGTCAAGTTAAAGTTTAACCATGTCCCGCCTACGATAGTATCAATCTCTTATATCAAATAATATTTGCGCGGTGTATGTATGTCCTTTTCAGTCAAGGTATTGGAAAATAATAATTCATCCCATCGGGAAGCTTCAATGGTTCAAAATGGGGAAATTAGGAATGGTTTCACTGATAGCTCAGGAGCAGCCTGAATGCTACAGCCCAACTCCTCAGGTTTCCCAAATCGTTACATATCAAGATCTGACCAATTCCAAATGATGGATGTTCCTTTCAATCTATATATATATATATATATATATATACCATCTCTTGGCATACCCCTCTCGATATCCGAGAAGGGCAGGTCAGATAACCAAAACACATACCATTGTAAATCGGAACCCAAATCCTCAAGACACAAAGTACACAGCTTAACAAACATCCACCATTTTTTATCATTGTAGCTCTACAGGCTCTCGGGTTTGTTTCTGTACAGCGTCGAATTTGCTGGGCTAACCCATCGAACGCTACATGAATGATACACCCGTGACTAAATTCATCCTTGCCAACCTCCCAACCCCTCAAGATACATATAAGCCTACGATCATCGTCTTGACAGGAGATTTTATAACTTATACGATTTATTTTGAAGCTCCAATTTCATAATTGGCTCTAAGTTGTAACGATCAACACCTAGGATCTCAACATTCTCGATTCCTCGGCTGCACTTAATAAATAGCTGTAAGCCAGAGCTGTCAGCTAGCTGAGTGATCGACCACTCTGGAAGGAAAGTAAATACAAATTTCGTATTGGATGGTCAATCTGTACAGTACACCCACTGATGGAACCGAGGATTAAGCGAGGTATCTTTTATTAATCACTTCAAGAGCTCGAGTTTCTCGTGCTTTTCATGCACCATCGCATAAAATGAATGATATGATTCCCAGCTCATAAAGATTCAAGAATAAGGAAATATTGAATACCCTCCACATAATACCTGCGAGAAGTAATACAAACGAAGTTGTAATATAAAGAAAAACAACATGAGCTTAATTCAAGTTTGAAGAAACATCAAGTCTGATTCGTAATAGGTAGAAGTCTGGAATTGGGGAGGGCTGAGTGGTCTTTGACCTTCGCGAATGTGCAATGTTTTTTTTCTATCAAAAGTTTGCTGCGCAGACAAGATTTCTCAACCCCCTGAGTGTCCGTAAGAGAGTAAATTCATGGTCTCAGGAATTGCGATTGGTTTCTCGAAATCAGATGTTGAAACTGTAATGAAATGATTATCCGGAAAGGGATGAAACTATCAATCGTATTATTTGGGACGATTTGGCAATAAGCCGAGTATGTTATTTGCATACACCAAAAGGAGAAGTTCTCTTCTGTCGATGAAGCAGGAGAGATGACTCCTGATCAGTCCAACCCGATCCATAACTGCGTCTCGTATACAAGAACCATGGTGTTATTGTTCCACCAGACATAACCTGCCTCAAGTGGATTCAGAAACGAGTTGGAAGATACTCCTGTCAGCGACAGGTGAATCCACAGCAAAGCTTCGTATCAGCAGTGGTCTAGCGGCTCACTAGATACACCGCCAAATTGTGGAAAGAATTTTCCATGGCAGACATACTGTGTAGATCCGCATGGAGCATTCGCCGCATCAAGCCAGAAATCCATACGAGCAACGATGTAGCAACCCCCTACATCTCACACTCGCCAAATGAAACACCAAAACTGTAACCGTTCGGCATCGTTCGGCACGCAAGTTCTAGCTCCCAGAAACCCATCTCCATCAATATATATCCGAGCCCCAATATCACGATCGCCACTAGGCTCCCATCTCCACGGTAACTCTCCACAGAAATCCGATACGATTCCAGAAGGATAGCTGTATACATGAAGCTTAATTGACACTACTCCATCCCATTCCTCGTATTCAGAGTGTCCTCGTGTCTAAAGTGTTCTATGGCTGTTCATTCCATCCATAGAGCTCACTTCTCCATCAAAAGGAAATCCTTCTTCGGTTTTTATCCCCTCTTCTTCAAGCTTCAAATACGAAGATACATCTGCGACATACTCGTATCCGTATTGATGATTCGCATACTCACTGTAGTAGAATCTGGTTATACCGTCTCCATTATATCAAAGACCTGGGTGGATCGAACTTTTTTTTATGTTAAGAAAATTAGAAATTCATGGATCAAATTCATTATAAATTTTGATTAAAATCTTATAGGTACCTTTTTTTTATACCGAAAACCTCTCTATCTATATTCGATCTGCTTGATATCGAATATTCGCTTCATTGTAACATCCAGTACCTTTCGTATTCTCCTACTCCTGCGGTCAGAAAATATGAGGGCTCTCCACTTTCGGTACATGCTATATTGATTACAAAGGGAAAATGGATCATGATGAAGTGGATGGGTCTCATACTTTCTAGCAGCACGAGCACCGAATTCAGGTAGGCTAAGTAGGAATGCTTAATTATAGATCAGATTGAGCCCCTTTAACTGGGGCTTTTTGAGCCTCTTTTTCTGAAAATAGAAACTATTTCACTGAAATACCAGGCATTAACAACGAGCGAAGAGAAGTATCCGGATATAGGCCGAACCCTAGCCTACCTGAATATTGAAAACCTTTGTCTCGACCAAAAATGGGAATTTCCCATTTCGTTTGTTATGCTGAGCGCTACGAAAAAAGAAGCGAAATGAATGAGATGAGATAAGCATTGATATCTCTTCATCAACTTCACACTTAGCGCTTTCATCCCGCGTTATTGACCCAGATATAAAGACTTTAAATGAATCTCCCCAGTCTATCGAAAAATCAAATCGAAACCCCATTAATGAAAGACAATAATACCAACAACGGGCTAGAAACGATATTATCATCAAGACTATCTACTTGTAGAAACTTTTCTTTCATCATCTCACCCATCTAATTTCCATAATCTACCAAATGAATAAAAGTTAAAGAAACTTGTATCAATTTCTGGCCTATGCTTTCGGAACGTTGCCATGAAGGGAGATTGTAATCTTTTGGGTGTGACATGGGTGAGAGAGCCTTGGCATACGCGAGATTCGATTGTTAGGTAAGGATTAGTCAGGTGGATTTTATCGAGATCAAAAGGGTGCTGATGGCTAATTTGCTTGAATATCTTTTGATATGGAGGATACGAAATGCGAGTAAAGCGATAAAGAGGAATGAATGAAATACTATACTACCGGTAGTCATCCGAGACATGAAACCCCCCCCCGAATCTCATCCTTGAGAGAATGACAGTTAGGGAAATCTCAAACCCAATTGGAGAAGTGG
This sequence comes from Sclerotinia glacialis, assembly GCA_002162575.1. Classification (NCBI taxonomy): domain Eukaryota; kingdom Fungi; phylum Ascomycota; class Leotiomycetes; order Helotiales; family Sclerotiniaceae; genus Sclerotinia; species Sclerotinia glacialis. The sequence goes on along the minus strand of NGKH01000035.1, from coordinate 31,483 downwards.
AGAGCGCGTAGCTGGGCGTTTAAAATCTAGAACGATCTTGCCTTGATAAATATCCCAGAAAGGATTCATTGTTTGCTTCCTTTCTTGCTTGCGGCTTGCAGCTTAGCAGTCTGGAGTGTTTGATAGGCGTTTGTATTTCAGGGGTAGGGGATTTTTTGTGCAAGTAAAATACTACGGAGAGGGAACATCCTGGTGAGCATAAGATTACATTTTATGCAGGCACAGTTTCATGAATTTGTTGTGCGATGCGCCATAATTTTTGTGAACAGCTGTGCTGTACTTGTACTGTACTTGTGCTGTTGTGCTGTGTGCTGTGGGGATGAGATTGGATGATGAGGAGGAGGATTTCTTGAGGTTTGACCATTTATAGTTGGGCGTTTGAGTTACCGGTCACTTGGGATGAAGAAGAATAAAAGGATCAAGGCGATAAAGTAGATACAAATGCTGTGAATCTGTGAATCTGTGATCCTCTGATCGGACTTTTTATGTAGATGATAAAGTTATAAGATTTGAGATTAGATTTTTCCTTTGCCTTATAGCTAAAACCTTATGAGATGAATGATGCATGATGCCGGAATTGCCATTTTCAAACACTGCGCCTCAAAAGTTGTACGGACGGTTTAGCAACGATGTCACTTTGAAGCTTCGGGTGTGTCGTGAGAAAAGGAGTCCGGTCAATCGGCAGTGAGGGCGACCGATGAAGGGGTTTGAATCGCGTGGGATTGACAAGCTACGGAGGAGTGTACCTACGGGGTTCTGGTACTGTAGTATCAATCATCTAACGTTTAGGCCATGTTTTTCCCTCATAGAAAGCCAGAAAGGCTTAGAAGCTCTGCATCATCAAGCCTTGAGGGATTTTTCGGGCCACAGAAGTCAAACTGGGGAAAGCATGGTGAAAAAAAAAAAAAAAAA